>JASDQU011025960.1:16460-32049 GCA_032191745.1 Picea mariana
ACAAGGAAGTCCTTGAATATACCATAATAGAGGATGATGCAAAACTAGTCATGGAGAGAGTAAAAGACCACGTTGCAGAAGAATATGAGGAGGAAGAAAAACAAAGAGAAAGGATAATGCAAGAAATAATAGAGGCCATGAAGGTATTAGAGTAGATACAGGTTACCAAGGCCCAGCCTGAAGACACAACACAACAAAAAACAACACAGAGTGATGAAACAACAGTGCATATAATAGCATTGGCCAGTAAGAATTTTAATCTGACTAAAGACATGTTGCGAATAGACGAGGACTTGGCATAGAAACAACTCAAGGATGTTGAACAGATAAATTTGGTATTGGTGAGGATACCAACAAAAGAATTATATAAGTTGCATATGAGTGTAGCACAATAGGTTCAATCCCAGGCAAGGACAGATGCCACAGACCCAAAGATAACCAAGGAAGCTAAGGAAGTGTTGGAGATAGTTCTTACAGCAGTCCAACTGGAATTAGAGGAAGAAAAACATCATGCATATATCTAAGAGAAAAGACTTGAAGAAGTCTTCCAAATTTTTTTGGAAAGCGCACTAGTAGGAGAAATCAGCGCAGAGGAAAAGCTAAAGAAGATAGCGTAGACGATGGAGGAATACAAACAAGAGATAGTAGAATTGGTTGGAAAGATGACACCAACCACACCTCCAAAAGTCATATCAGAAAGGGAACAACAGGCGATGGAACAAGCATATCTTCTTGCACTTGAAGTCAAGGAAATATCATAACTGTACGAGAGGACAATGCAAATATGGACAATCTTGACAGAATATGAGAGGATCCAAACACTAGAGTAGAGAGAAGAAAATTTGAACATTGCAGTTCAGGACCTAAAGCAGAGGCAGAATAAAATGGCCATATCCCTGAGACTGAGGGCAATGCAGGAGATGGAAAAACTGCAAGAAGAAGTAAAGATAATCTAGGACAAACGACAAATCATATAGGCTCATTTGGAGCCCCTACAACAAAAATAAGAACACATGATAACAATTTTGGAAACAAAGAAATCCATCATGGAATAGGTGAATTCAGAGAACATACAATTGTTTAAGGAGCATGTCACAACACAGGTCCTAGAGAGCTTGATAGAGAAAATTGTGCAAGCCACGAAACAGGTAGATGCACTGGCGAAGTAGTTTCAACAGTTGGATAAATCAATGCAGAAGGAACATACGACCTGAGTGGCTCAGGAAAAGCCACATGTTAGTCTTGGGGGCATGTTGGAGAAGGAAACTTTGGGATTTAAGTGCAATAAGAGAGGCAGAATGGACCAAAGGAAACAACGCATGCCAGAAAGGAAGGAATACCAATGCGACAAATGTCAAAGGAAGCAACATGTTGGGAAAGAAGGAAGATCAGCGCAAGGAACAGTTGGATCGAAGACCAACCGCGTGGAAGAAAGTTAGAAAGTGGACAAGTGGAGTCCACTTAGAATTAGGGTTTTTTTCAATGTAAGGGTTTTTACCCACTTGTTGTAGTATAAATATGATGTATAAAGTAGATAGTAGGGATCATGTATGTGAGTACTTTTTGAGAGAGAAGAACTTACTTTTGGAGAGCCCTTTTGATTCGTGAGTATTTGGTATGATTAGTTTTTGGTCATATAGTCAAGGAGCTAATGGAGTCAGTTTTGAGATGTGATTGAGGGTCAGGTCGCAATCTATGGAGTGCGGTGCAACGCTGGTCAGCCTCACATGCACCATTCTTGAACCATATGATGTAATGCGCGTAACACTATTTTGATGAAGAATACAAAATAAGTAAAAGATCTTTGTGTATGTAGCCTAGGGGGTGAACCACGGTAAAAATGGTGTATTTATGTGTGATGTGTTCTTTTTATGTTTTATAATGAATGAATGGTTAGATGAATGTATCTCTTAGGATTTATTTACAGCGCACATCAAAATGAGTATGTAGAATAAATTATATTGAATGAGTAAAATGGTAGATCTGGTGAATGTTGTATTAGAATGCATGTAAAAATAGAAGTAGAAGTAAAATAACATCCCCAAACCCTTCCATGATTGTAGACATCTGTTTCCTGCAGTCACCCACAATCCATATTGGGTGAGGCTATGTTGTGCACTCTGTGTGCAGTGTAGCCTTCGGGTTTACCAGAAGGGCCGATGGTGAAAAGGGTTTTGTTGGAGAACTAAGGTAGAACTTGGGTCAGCCCACATATCCAACAACATATATATTTAATAAAATAGTCTCAACTTAAATCCACGGTGCTTTATGAGCTTCATTCTTCACCCACAGTTGAGCATTCAAGGTTTACGAAAACCTATGAAAGGGTCAAATTTTTTTTTTTATAGGATGGTATGAAATAGAAAGTTCATACCTTTGTGGTTGAATGTGATGTATGTCAATGAAACAAGGGAGAAACAATGAAAGCACCATGCACACTCCAACCACTTTCAATTCCCTCTACTATTTGGTAGGATATTTATATGTATTTCATTGTGGGCCTACCTAGATCTGGAAATAAGTCAGTCATCATGGTGGTAGTTGATCATTTCTCAAAATATGTTCATTTATGTGATCTTCAACATCTCTTCACTGCATCCATAGTGGCTCAAGTTTTCATGGATAATATCTTCAAACTTCATGGCATGCCTCATTCTATTTTCTCTGATAGGGATCCCACGTTCACCAACTTTTTTTGGCAAGAATTTTTCAAGCTACAGGGAACCCAATTACATCTCAGCACCGCCTATCATCCCCAAACTGATGGTGAAACTACAATTTTCAACAAGTGTTTGGAAACATATTTGTGGTGTTTTTCATCTGACCAAAAACATTAGTGGGATTGGTGCTTACCCCTAGTTGAATGGTGGTACAACACATCTTACCATATAACTACTCTCATCACTCATTTTAAACAATCTATAGAAAAAAGCCTCAGTCGTTTCTCTCATACATGATAGATGTCTCGAAGGTTCATGAGGTTGACAAAAAACTTACAGTAACTGAGGCCACTCTCCGTACCCTCAAAGAAAATTTTGTGATGGCTCATAATTGCATGAAGAAGCAAGCCAATCAAGGTAGTTTCAAACGTCAATTTGTTGAAGGGGACTAGGTGTTTCTTCATCTGCAACCTTATAAGAAG
This sequence comes from Picea mariana, assembly GCA_032191745.1. NCBI lineage: Eukaryota > Viridiplantae > Streptophyta > Pinopsida > Pinales > Pinaceae > Picea > Picea mariana. The sequence goes on from JASDQU011025960.1 coordinate 19,603, forward strand.
ACTTCACTCAAAGATGAAAATTTTCAGAAGCTTTATCCCAAATTTTATGGTCCTTATACAATTCTCAAGTGAGTGGGGTTGGTGGCCTGCCAGTTAGCTCTTCCCAGTGCTTCTAAGCTCCATCATGTTTTTCATGTCGCATGCTTAAAGAAAGTGATTGGAACTAAGTGCCAAACTAAAACCAGTCTCTCTAAGTTGGATGAAGAAGGTTCCATTTGGTTGCATCACCAAGCAGTCTTATACCAATGTGAGCATTGTCTCCATCAGTTCACCATCAAGGAAGTGTTAGTGCAGTGGAAGATACAACACAAAAAGATGCCACATGGGAGCCTGCCACTATTCTGCAGCAATTTCCTCATCTCAAGCCTTGGGGAAAAGGTTTTTTTTCAATGGGGAGGACATGTTAGGTACCTAACCTCCCTAAGCCCTCATGTAGGTAGAATAATATATTTTCCATGTAATAAAGGCCAACATTAGTTTATAAGGACTATTTAATAAATTTGAACAAGTCAATGTAAGAATACCTAATAGAAGCTTCTGATTCTAGAAAGATCTTCCTCTAGAATGTTCTTTAGAACATAGAATTAGTATAAATAAGAGTATGATGCATGATAAGAGGAACGTGAACATTGCTTTATTTGAATAAAGGTATCATTTATGGTGTTTCTCTTCTCAATATTTTGTTGTTCCATTGATATATGCTAAATATTCTTGTTTCTGCATATTATATTACACCTGGTACCTTACAAAATTCTACTGCAAGTTATGTTTTCCAGCCTTGGTTTAGGACCTGTCACTTGGGCCTGTAAGAAACAATAGGATATTTCTCTTTCTTTAGAAGAAGAAAATTATTGAGTAACGATTAATTCACATCAATAAGCCTTGTGGATTAGACAAATCCTTTCAGAGTTTAGATTTTAGCAGCAACATCCAACAACCCTCTAGTGTGACAATCAAAGTGCCATCAAGCTCACCAAAGAATCATTTCAACATTAGTGAAACAAACACATTGTGCTACACATTCACTTCATCCAAAATCTCATTCATGATCGATTTATCGAAGTGCTCTTTTTCCCTACAGAAGATCAAATTGCAGACATTTTCAAAAAGTCTCTTACAAAAGCGAAGCTGTCCAAACTTTGATATATGTTAGTAGTTCGGGAAGTTATCATTAAGGGAGGATAGGCTCTAATGCATCCTTCCTTCTCCTATTGTGTCTCCGTTGTAAATCCTTCAATCATGTTCTAATTTTTTCTTAAGGGGGGATGTTAGTATATTTAGACACTTAGAATTTAGTTAAGATCAAATTGGTATAATGTGTCATTAGGTAAAAGTGTGTTTCTTTAGTATGCATTGGTATGCATTTGTAGTTAGGTAATCTGATGGTCACGATATGTTCTTGACATAGAGTGATCTGACAATTCATATTCTCCTTGATATTAATGACTACATTGATCTATGGCTTAGCACCTGATTGGTCCATGATATCTATTTAAAGAGAATGGAGGGTCATTTACCGATGATTGATTGTGATAAACTCTCTTGTAAATATCTATTTAATATTTTTTTTTTCATTAATAAATTTCTTCAAGTGGCCACATTGGTTGGGTTTATGGATGTTTCCCCGTAGGGGTTTTACCATGTCAAAACATCAATGTGTTGATATTTGATCTAGTTGTGTGAGTGGTTACTAAAGGTGTTCATCCTTTGTTGGAATACATGTGTTATCGAACATTGTGAGTTCCATGTAGTGTTGACTCAACTCAAGATAAGTGAACCTCTCCAAAATAAATGGGTTGTCTAATAATATCCTCCTCCTCATGCAAAGTCACCCTATGTTTCCAATAATATCTTATGAGTCATCCATTGAAAATAGAACTTATGCATGCCAAATTTTTCCAATAAGGTGCCTTTACCTATTTCCACATGTCATGTTGCATGGTGACCACACCTGCTAATAATAGGAGTGCTAAGAACAGACATGATAAAAATAGTGTGTTATGGAGAAAATATCATGGGTGGATAGTAATATCTCACTAGGATCTGACTATTGATCCTAGACAGACATAGGGATAAGCTTCTATGGATTTCCCTATAAGCAAGAAATTTGTTTTCCTTTTAAACAAGAAGGGAAGAGAACATACCTTTCGACTAATGGTTTTCCTCACGTGTCTAACCGATGAAACTCTACAGATCCAGCTCCAGCTCTTGCGATCTATTTCCTACACACAAGGAGACAAATAACTACTGATATACTATTCTTCTAGTTTTAGGAAAATGAAATCCACTTGATCTATCCTTATCTCTTTAACATGAGACTAGATCTATCGTATACAATTGAATTAGAAAATGTATATAGGGGAAAACCAATGATCTATTAATGTAAATGAGATAAATACAACAATGCCATCATAAGTTTAATGTAGATACTTTCCTCTTTTCCCCTTGCTCCTTGCTCTTACTCAGTTCTTCAACCAAGCTAGGAAACCTCACTGTAACTAATGTGAATGGAGAAGCACCTCTAAATTTTGGCAACATAGATCTGTAAATGATTCTTCCTCCTCAAGATCAATATTAAACTTCTTTATATAGATCCTTGGGAGAGTCTTGGTAGATATTCTATATAGTATAGAGACCAATGGAGACTCGAATGATGTGAGTTCCAAGGGATAGAATTCTATGGATTTCCTAGACAGAGAGACGGATATAATTCTATGGATTTCCTTTAGAATCAAGAAATTGGATTCACAGTTAAACCAAGAAGTAGTGGAAATAACATACATTTTCCTTAATCTTGTCCTTCATATATACTAGCTACTATAGTCCTGAAGTTTTAACTCCAGTCTGTATGACCCGCTTCCTACACAGAAAAGACAAGAAATTCCTTCCTACTTCTCTTCTTAGTGTTATAATCCTAGATCTAGCTTGGATCTAACATGGTATATAATAAAACAAATCATATCTGAACATTCATGTATAAAAACAAACATTCATAGGGGAAAACCAATGATCTATTAATCTGAAAAATGGAATTACATCAATACAATTACCTCTTAGTCTAGATTCATTCCCATTTACCCCTTTCTCCTTGCTCCACCTCAACTCTTCAACCAAGATAGGAAACCTAACTGCAACTAATGTATATAGAGAAGATCCTTTGAATTTTGGCAACATAGATCTGTAAATGATTCTCCCTACTGAAGCTCAAGATTAACCTTCTTTATAGATCCTTGGAAGAGGCTCATGAGAGATTCTATATCTTCTAAAGACCAATGGAGACTTGAACAATGTAAGGTCCAAGTCTCATGCCACGAAGAACTAGATCATCCCTCTCTTTCCTCTTCAAAACTTCACGAATCTAGAATGTTACAGAGGGTGTCATAGGTTGAACTAAAAATGCCCTGTGACATGTCGCTTGTTTTCTATGTGTGAGAAGTGACACCCTATAAAAACACTCTAAATATTAAGCCAAAGTTGTGTCTTGGATTTCATCTTTTGTAGTGTTCCTCTATGACCCTGTAGGGTGGAAATTAAATCTATAAAACGACCCTGTAGTGGGGGCAGGGTGGGGGACTATCCTGCAAGGATCTAACTTACCCAAATAGGATGTTATCATATAACTCACAGTGGAGCGAGAGGATCCTGGGAAAACTTCAGAGGAAAGGTTCACTAGTTCCCTAATATTTTTCTTTTTAGTTTATCCAATTATGCATGTTTATATATCAATAGATAGTACTATCAAACTAATTTTTAGGACTCTAAAAACATGTGTAAACTCGCTATTTAGTCCATGGGAATATGACTTGTTATTCTGCTACTAGTCTGGTCCCTAGTGGTAGGACAACAACAAAATTTTTTATAAATTTCTCCTTTTAGATTAATACAATAGAACTAACTTATAAAAAAAATCATGCGTGTCTACATAAAAATTCCTTTTCACCTCCCTCTCTAGACATAAAACTTAGGCATTTCAAGGTTGTCATTTCCACCAACGTATCAACTTGAATATCTTGAGTAGGGTTAGGATCTTGAGGCTCTTAGTTTTCCATTTCTACCTCTCTGATTAGAGATTCTTGGTTCTCATTTCCAAGCTCAAAGTTTTGAGAGATAAGGTTTTGTTTATTAGGATTTTAAAGGTTTAATTTTTGAGTATTTTCCTTTGAAAATCAAATGAAATCATGTTTATGAAACATATGATTCTTTGATTAAACACAAAACATCATTTGAAAAAAATCAACGAAAATATTTTAGGAAGAATAAGAAAGCAATCTTATGCCAACAATGTTACCCACAATTACCCACAACAAATGAAATTGTCTTCATCCTTCTTTAACATATATTATAGTGTAATGGTCATCAATTGGGTTTTTTTATGGTCATGTCGTCTAGGGGTGGTGGGGTGGTTATTTTTATGATCTAATTTTAAATTTTGTTTGTGACATGTTTGTTCTTCTCACTCTAATTTAAATTTAATGTGACATATTTACCCTTCCTAAATATATTAAATTGTACATTATTCATAAAATAAAAGAATAAATCATTATATCAAAGAAAAATGGAACATTAAGTATAATTTATGACATGTTTATCCTTCCTAAACACATTAAATATTACATGGTCTAATAATAAAAATGTACACCAATCAATGAAAAATGAAACAAGTAAAATGAGTTACAAAGTTACCTATTATGTCTATTTTGTATAATGGGTGTACTGGTGAAAATAGATGGAAGATTGTTATGCATACATACTTAATATATTTCAAAAACATACATTTAATAAGTGTACTTAGCAAGTAAAACTACTCATTTCCTTTTAAGTATGGCAAGTGTAGGTATTAAATTCCTTGGTATATACTAAAATATTACTTTCATTTTTCTTTAATTAAAAATAACTTAAACATGCAACAAAAAATTATTGTTTATTTTCTATTTGAACTTACTTACATTGCATTTTCAAAAAACAATTCAAAGACATAGAATTAACATATATATTATAATTCACATCATTTTAAATAAAATCACAACTTCAATATTATTAAATTTAATTTAAATAACTAATTATTGTAATACTATTATATATAATCAATCTTATATAAATATTCTTTATATATAAATTATATTTAAACTAGTATTAAAAATTTATGCTTTAACAAAATAATAATTAATTTTTTTTTTAAGTATATACACTTATAAATTTAAATTTAGTAAATAATAAAAATCTAATCATAATATTATAAAATTTTAATGCTCCTATGCTATATTAAAATCACATAAAAGTAATTAATACAACACTACTAATCAAAATCATTTGAATTTGGTGATAGGGATGAGATCCTACAATGGGATCGCTCCCGGAGGAGTGTCGCCACCTATCACCCATGCTATGCATTAATATTCCACCTGGGTACTCTCCTTATCCACCTCCCATGCACTATCATTTTACCTCTTGCTCTGGCTCAATGATGTCCCTCCGATACAGATCGATCTCCTCCTCTATCCTTCCCAGGATTTGTGTTCTTTGGGTTCATTCATTTGAACTTATGGCCTTTACGACCCTGTTCATGGACCAAACCGGATTTTCCTCAACCTTAGGTTCATGTGGCTGAGGATCACCCTTGTGTAGCTTAATCCTCTCATGTGTTTTGGTTTAGTTTATTTGTTTCTCAGTTACATAGGCCTCTGAGTTTTTTCCCCACCTCCTTCCAATTTTCGTTATGTTAAACAAGATCATATCAAACTTTTCTCAGACATACATATTTTTTTTTTGTCTACTTCATAGCCTCAAAAAACAATTCTTTTACAAACATGTTAAGCTAGAAAAATTAATGCATTGTTGTTGAACTTGTTTCCTAAGGGGAAGGTGAGAAATAAAGTTTTTGTGCAATATTCCTTTACGAAAATACAAATTCTGTGGATAATTTACAAAAAAAAAAAAAACTACTAATCAAAACGATAATTGTTATTGTTAGTCCCTAAAGTTGCACTTGACTGTGAGAGGGCAAGATAGGGCATCATCAGGTTATTGCAATGGTATTTTTATAAAGGTTTTTTAAATAGGATTTAGAAATGGTTGAAAGTTGGCTCAAGGATACAATAAAGATACAAGGCTCAATGTAAAAAGGAAAATAAAAATCTCACTAGCTTAGTAAATGACATACACTTTGATAAATTAGATGGTAAAAAGTAAATAAAGAAAGGAATATATATGAGTATTCAATTTGTCCACTCACACATAGATTTCTCATTCCTAAATATCATTAAGAAATAATAACATGGTACTTGAAAGCAATCTTAGTTATGAACAATTTAAACAACACAATTGTCACTATATTACTCACAACCAAGATAGCATATGCTTAGCAATAGATAAAATGCATTCAAATAAGAAAAAGAAAAAGATAGTAACATGAAAAGAATTCCTGACTATCAAAATGCCTTTTCCATTTAGTTCCAATATGAAAATATTGTCTTTGCCTCACAGAGGAGTCTTTAAAAAAAAAAACCTTTTATTCCCCAATCGATCGACCCCTTTTTTCAATCTTTTCAATATCTATTTAAAACACAAAAATATTCCTAAAGATCCTATTTTTCAGATTACAGTTTAAGATAGGATAAAATCAACTGACTATTTCCTAGGAGAGAAATGTTTATACTAACACTTCTGATGACTATAATATAGTCTTCTTAACAACTAATCTGAATATATACTAGAAGACAGTTTGATGTAGCTTTACAAATCCCACAAAAAGAGGAATACTCTACTGTTGAGTTGGTTCATTTGAGATACAAAAAAAAAAAAAAAAAATTGAACGAAATATTGTTAACCAAAATGCTTAGCCTCGCTATCTTGATAATGTCCTCGAGAAATTCAAAAATTGTGGCAGGATTTCTTGGGGATTTCATTGTATGATAATTGCAGAAGCTCTGGTGTCCCTATGTTTTAGTTTAGTTGTCAACCCCACATTATGCCAATACAGTCTTTCGTTTGATTCTCTTACCTCCTTTAGCACAGCCCTTTGATCTTTCCTCTTCCTTTTGAGTTCTTGTAGCTTTTCCTGTTGTTTTTCATTCCTTTTCTCTACAAAGGAATTTTCATTCCTCGGCTTCTTGATAATACCATGCAACCCTTTTACCTTGTATTTCTCTTTTCTTGCTTCCACCCTAAACTCTGGATGTTCTTCTACTGGAGCAGGTAGGTTCAAATCTATGGAGGCTCAGGGTTTCCTTAATTTAATTTCATATTTAGAGGTGTTGACGGGAAAAAGTGAATGTCCGTCAACTGGAAGAACAAGTCCGGTCTGGGGTTGTCTAAGTAACCCAAGTTGTTTGGTATGACTTGTTCTGACGGGTTTAATGGATTCGTTAGCCAATCTAAAATCCTAAAATGAAGAGAAAGGGATAACAAACTAATACTAAAATTTATACTAAATATATATGTACATACTCTGATATAACTATTGTAAAGAAAACATAAAAATCTCGCTTGTGAACAGCGTTTACAGTCTGCAAGTTTTACTGGAAACTTACAAAATAAATGTAAAAATAATTGTTTATGTGAAAGCAGATAAAGAAAGCACATTTAAACATTTTTTCGTTTTCTTACTATAAATCTAACAAATCTTGAATTAACCAAACTATGAAACACATGTTTGCAGATAGTCAAAAGTTGATCTAAAACTTTATGGTTTCATTAATACGTGAATGACAGAAATCAAATTAAAGTAAAAAAAAAACACAAAAGAGATAACCTGAAGTTAGTTTGTCTGATGTATCTGTGTCTCTGTATGAGCCAAGAGTATCCAGCAGCCAAGCCTATGAGATAAATCTGCAATAGACTTATTCTAAATTTTTTCGAATAAATTCATCACATGTATTGATGGTCGAAGTTTAATAACAGAGAAGGGAACACAAATCAAACCCTGTGATCTTATGATTGCAAATAACTACAGTGAGATAAATCTGAGTGTAATATATTGCATTTCACTATTCAACTGAAAATCAAAGATAAATCTTATTATTCAAATTGAAGAGATGATCACAGTATTAACATCTAGAACAACAAATTATGGATGATATTTATAACAGAAGTATCCTGGAATATAATAGACCATTGAGTCTAAAGCCACAAGATATATTAATATACCAGGAATAAAACAAAACAAAACAACAACGAAACACCATTAACAAAAGGCTAAAGCTAAAATGCTTTGCGTTGTTTCATTTAGTCTTGAAATCATTCACCCATCTTTTGTTCCAGGCCAAGATTCCCCCAGTTTAATCTTGAACGCCCACTTTATACAGATGATAAGAAGAAACAGTTTCGCTCCTTCAACCTTGGGATCCTGAAGATTGAGTTTGGTATGGCATACAAAAATAAGACTTATGAAAATGCCCAACCTTGTTTCTTGTCGGCAATCCAATACATAGCAACGAACTTGGTTTTAAAATAAGAATTACAACAATTACGTGATGTTATCTAGCAAATTTTTGCTATTTCGGGATGCCAATATTCTTATGGTAATGATGATGAGCGCCTTTCTGATACTAAACGTTGTCAAGAACTTTGGATCTGCATCTGTATCTTCCTTTGTTGACCATTTTAAATCTGCACACCGAAACAAAAGTCAAAACTGATCAAAGAAAACCAAAAAATAAAAATAAAAAAAAATGACATGAGAAATCAAATGATAAAACAATTAAGAAAATCGCTTTGGCACTTGGCAAATATGCCACGAATTCTCCTTCCTGGTTTTTTATTTCTCTTAGTCACAAAGCTCGCATAATCCCACTAAGACTTAGTTTAGTGACTCAAAAATCTCATGTTATCTGCAATCTTGAGGTGGAGTAGTTTCCTCTGCACAATCTCAACAGCGAAAATATGGTGTTTTACATTTCCCTTAACTATCCCTGGTAGTATCATTTCTGTTAAGAATAGAAAAAACTCCAATTTCTGTTATGAATTGTTTTCGATGTGTGAAGATTTTGTGGCATCTAGTATTATAATCCCGGATTTGGTGGAAAGTGATTAACCATTCTTGACTCTAGATTCCTCATGATGTTTCCTATCACACGCTTGTTTTAAGCCTCTTAATGGCATCGAATACTTAGGTATCAAGTGATACAATGCTATTTTTATTTCTATTCGGTGACATATATAATATGTCAATTTTTACGTTCATGTTCTATCGCAACATGTCAATGTGTTGAAGTATTAATGTTTACAACCATATACTTCCAACCTTGTCGCTTGACACTTTGTAAGATTTTGTCTAAAGGATTATATTACATGTGTATGATGACTTAGGCCAACCAATAATGATAAAGTGAATTAAGTAAACTCACTTTTATGTAATACCATATAGACATGAGTTTGTTATAATGATTTTGAACACATGGTAGATAATCCTTATCATAAGCATGATATGATCGAATAGTTATGGGGTAATATGAAAGATTGGCCAATATAGAGTTTGATGGAGAAAGAAATGATATATAATTTGTTTTGAATTGAAAAAACTTTGCTCTCACCACTTTAAATCATTTATTTGTGCCCCAGATGGGGTGTCAGGCGGCGCAACGCGGCAAAATATGGGAGAGGGTACTGGGTGATGTGGCATGAGGCCACGTGATGGGCTTGTGCCACAGCCCATCACCCCACCCGACCTTTAAATGACAATAATGGTGATACGAGGGTGCATTAACGACGTCGTCCTCCCCCCTCGCTGCAAGTTTAATCGAAATAGGTGTATTATGGCCTCGGCTTAGTTTGTTTCACTGCGTGCAGAGCCCCTTCCTCTGCTGTTGCACTTCATCCCTATTTTTTTCCGCTGGTTTCAGGCGACCTTCCCTCCTACAGAAAGTTATATTGGATTGCAAATTACAAGGCCACGAGGTAAACCCAGGCGGGGCTCCCCCTCGAAGCCTCGCAGACCTTCCATTTCGCCCCCGACCTCCGACTCTGAGGTCTCCTCCCCACGACATCATCTCCTTTCTCCCCGAGCCTCTCTGCGACCTCCGCAATCTAGTTCCATGGCAATAATCCCCCAAACGCCCGTAACACCCCTTCGGCTTCTTAATGTCCCTCAAGCAGCCCCGCCTCACCCCGAAACTCACCTTAATCCTCCAAGCAGACTGACGAATGAACCTTCTCAACGGGAGGAACCACGAGGGGAGGGTCTGAACTTTCAGGAAGCTTTTGATAGAGACCAATTCTGCAACAGCCTGTCTGCCCTGCACAACTTGGTTTTTGAATTACGACAGGAGGTGGCGGATTTACAATTCCGCATGCAAACCACGGAAGCCAAGGTGGCCATTTTCCTCCACATCATCACGTCTATGCAAGGAGCCTTGTTCCCAGATCCTGTTGCAGTCAACGAAGAGGAGGAACAGAACAGAGGACCAGACCAAGCAGATATGTTGTAGACTGAGCGCGAGGAAAACACCGGTGAAGCTGCGGACGACAAGGAAGCTGACATGTGATGGGACACTGAGCCTGTTTACACTGAGGAAGAACCCTAGCCAGGGGATCTTCAGCCCATGCAGACCCATCACTCGCCAGGTGTCTAAGTTTCTAGTTTTAAGTGTTAAATGCTACTTAGTAGAAATAAACAGTATAGCTACTCTCCTGTTTTGTTTAGAACTTGATGAACTCTTGGATGGGTGAGCTGGCTGGACTAGTTTCCCCATGTTGGGGCAGTCCAGTTATTACAGCCTGCACCTTTTTGTATCTTGCTATCCAGCTATAGACTCTGAAAGCTCTTAATATACAAAAACTCTTATTTACAAAAAAAATAAAAAAATCATTTAGTTGTGAAAAATATAAGTTTATAATGAGAGTCTAATCCTTAGAATGATTTATAACCTTTGCATGCATTAATGAATTGTGGAAACAAAACTTAAAAAGTTTTTCTTTTAAATGAATGGTAGAGAATAATATTAAAGATTTGAATGCAACTTTAATTTGAAAAGGTTAAAAACAATATGAATTTAGGATTAAAATATTATTTCAAGATTAGATTATTTGATGTTTTAAAGTTCTCTTATAAGAAATCATTTTTTTATTTAATGTATTAGTTTCGTAATTATATTGAAATCTTATTTCATATTTGCCTTGGTATTATAAGAGTTGGATTAATGGGTTCCTCTTATCACAAGTATGAAATATTTATAGTATTTACAAAACTAATCATGAATTTTTATTTCTCTAAGAGATAACTTAACACATCTTTTGAATGAGAAAATGGAAACATTGTCAGAGGATATGCATTGCTCATGAAATATTTGAAACCAAATAATCAAGGAAAGAAACGATCCACTCAAGTCAAAGGGAAAGAAAAATGAAGAATTCAAGTAAAAAAATGAGGGACCCTAGATTTTAATTAAAAATAGAGAAGGGGGTTGTTGGGGCCCAACAAATGGCGACTCACTGGGCGAAGCAGCTATCTCTGCATCACCATAAAATTCATGTCAGGGCTGATCAAAAAGATTGAAAAATTAAAGAACCTTCGACAATGAATCAAGCATCTTGATCAGAATCAAAATCACACAGTCTAGCGTCAGATGTATTTCTGTCCAAATGCAAACTAGTGACAAGTTTTAATTACAAGTGAGATGACGTTTAGGCAAATGACTCCAATATTGTTGGTGGGGCCACTGCTGCCAGCAAGCATCCATAGCCCTAGCAGGGATGTCAATTAACCCACTCTGACGCCTCTACCCTGTCCAAGAATTGTCAATTCAAAATGAAGGGCACTTACAATTAATATCAAAATTTATACCTGATAATTTTCTTGAACCCGACATTGCTTCACTGCCAGCAGGCCTATTTAGTACCCCAAAGAAGTTGTCTTCACATCATGCATTCATTTACCCGCTGCCAGCAGACCTGTTCAATATCTCGGCGGGTTTACAGACACTTCCCACAACTCTCTAGATACAATTTGATAAATTTAATGATCTTCATAAGAGAGGGGTGATGGGGAAAATTTCCAGTTTTAAGAACACTTGATATTTTCCAGCCTTAATTTTTCACTCGATAACCTTCATTATGATCTGAACTTAGTTTTCTGATAAGAAAAAAAATTTGAGGACAGGAAAGCATACATAAGTTGTTTTCTTTAAAAAAACAGGGACAGCGTAAAGAGTTTTAATGATGATCGTATCTTCTCGTGATTATAAAGTGAAACCACGAAGACTATTTTGAACATAAAATTTCTTTTACTAGTCTGAGTTTTAACAATTTACAACATTGATGCCTTGAAATGACCTCGACTGTTGTTTTATGATGAGACTTCTGGTTTCCTTTCATGAACTAAATGGTGACTGTTATCACTGAAATTTCGTCTGCACATGGCGACAAGAACTCCACATCATCTGCACACAGCGACAAGAACTCTACATCATCAAAACAGCAATAAAGTCATTCATGGCACTATTCACAGCACTC
>JASDQU011025961.1:14299-24497 GCA_032191745.1 Picea mariana
CTGCTTTTGTTGGATAGAAGGTTCTTGGGGCAAAGTTGTAGTGGTTGCAGTGTCCTTTTGTTCTCCTTAAGAACAGATTGTGAAGAAGTTGAATTTTGCATTATGAGATGCTACCTTGCGGCACTTTTTAGGTGGAACAGTAGTCGAAACTACCTCTAGTATTCTGTAGAGATGACCCCCCAAAGCAACATTGACACTACGGGGTAGAGACTCATAAACAACATGGAGTCTCCACATATATGGTTGGCCCAAGAGCAATTCATAGACATCCAGTGGGGCAACATCACATAATTCCTCATCCTTGAAGGGTTGGATGCCATATGATAATTGACACTATTGGTTGACATGAAGATCTCGTGCTCGCCGAAGCCACCCGATGTTGTATGGCTGCGGGTGTGGTGTTGTCGACAATCCCAACTGTTTGACGACTTCTGTTGAGATGAGGTTTTTCTGGCTTCCACTATCAACAATAAAATGCAATGGGGTCCCGTTCAGCCACATCTGTGAATGAAAAATGCACTCCCCCTCTTTAGGATTTGATGGTTCTTCTTGTTGAATTGTTGGGGTTGCGACAATAGCAGTGGGGTTTGCGTCAATGATCTGTCCTTTACTAGTACTTTTAGAATCAAATTTTGAATCAGGGTTCGGCTCCGTGTCTTTGATCTTAGCCACCAATGACTGTTTTGAGTGCATTCATCGGTGTTGTGCCAGAAGATTTTTTGGAAATCACACCATTTTCCGGTGTCCTTCTTTGTCTTCCCATGACCCTTCTTTTCCTCTGTCTTGGACTAGTTTTCGGGAGACTGTTTGTTAGGGCTGTCTTTTTCATACTTTGGTTGTTGCAGATTTGCAAACCTAAATTCCAATTTGTTCTGGTGCTTAAATTTCTACTCAATTTTAATAGCATATTGATAAGCAGCACTGAGTGATGAGATGTCCAGAAAATCCATTTCAGTCTGGATTTATCTATGTAGAGCCCCACGATATTTCAGAACCAAATGTCGCTCAGAGTCTTTGATTCCTAGCTTGGTGCTCAAGGTATGAAAGGTATTGGTGAACTACAAAACTGCTTGGCCCCTCTCTTTCCACAGTGTGGTCCATCTCATGCACTGGTCCTCATAGTTGCCAACATGGCAATACTGTTCCTTTACCGCATCCACAAAAAAATCCCAAGTGGGATCGACCCCATATATTCCATACTCCTCTGTGGAACTTTGCTCCCAGTAAGTTTCTCNGTAGCTTTAAGGAGTGCGAAGGTGATATTTTCTTTTTCGAAAAAATTGTGAACAAAGAAATAACCTTCTAGTAGAGTTAACCATTTTTCTAGGGCTTCTGCATCTATCTGTCCTTCAAATACAGGGATATCAAAATTAACTTGTAGCTTGAAAGGTGAGGTGCCTCCAAAGTGGCCGCTTGATGAAGATGTGTCTGATGCTATCGGTAGGTGTTTAAGGATGTGGGAAAAATTCTCCATCATTTCATCCCTATGTCGCGTGAGAGCTTGCTCAAGCAACAGATTGATAGGATCATCTGCTCCGTCGTTTTTCTTCTCTTCCACCATTGAGGGTTTCTTGGGTGTGCGATAGAGATTATCTTCAAGAGAGACAATATCAAGACCCAACTTGCTATACTCAGACCTCGTCAAGGACATGCAATGAAAAAATGATCAAGAGCAGTATGCTCTGATACCATTGAACTGGATTATTTTCGGCACGAAATGAGATTGGAGGTATAATAAAGAAATGCACAGAGATATCGTAGATATTCAATAATATAAAAAAAATGTATCAGAGATGCAACCATAAACATAGATATATAGTAAGACACGATTTCTATTAATGAAAAAATGTACAAAGATTGTAAAAATATAGAGTGAAAGACTCGCTAGAATGGTGGCAACTTATCTCTGAGAAGAGATGTGACCGCTACTCGCATTCGCAAGAAGATGATGAAAATGAGGTTCTGAAGGCCTTTTTACAATAAACAGGAATGATAAAAACCCTAGACATCCAAAAACCTAACACTAGGAGATGAAGCGCCAAAAGTCATGTGGGCCTCGTTTGGGTAAGTTAGCATATCAACTTCCTGGGGTCGTAACTTTTGCATACGATCTCCGTTTTAGGGGTATGATAGCTCGTTGGAAAGGTATCATCGAGGAGATTCATTTTGGGGGCTCAATGATACCTTTGGATATGATTGAGAACCTTGATCTAAAAAAACCTTCCTTTAGGCCCTCAAAATGGGCCCGAAAGTTAAAACCTGCTAAAAATAGTAAATTGTCAAAAATGCTAGAAAACTATTTTGAGCTAGTTGGAAAAGGTGGGTGGCCACCAATATCCATCTGGATCAATCCTCCTTCCTTAGGAAGCAATGGTCTCCATTGCGTTGAGTGCCTGGGGCAGAGGGAAAAGAGTTTGCTGAATCTGCATCTTGGCGAGCTGTTTATATTGCTGGAGACATCGTGCTTCTTAGTTTGAGGAAGTCTATCATGAACTTGTTGAGGCTGAGGCTATTCAACAAGTCGAGCTACATGAGAGGACAATGTGCAGAAGGAATCTTTTCAATTTTCTGCAGCCTTGTCGACCTGCTTTTGTTGGATAGAAGGTGCTTGGGGCAAGGTTGTAGTGGTTGCAGTGTCCTTCTGTTCTCCTTTTGAACAGATTGTGAATAAGCTGAATTTTGTAGTATGAGATACTACCTTGCGACACTTTTTAGGTGGAACAATAGTCATAATTACCTCTGGTATTCAGTAGATATGACCCCCCAAAGTAACAATGACACTACGGAGTTGAGACTCATAAACAACACGACGTATCCACATATATGGTTGGCCCAAGAGCACATCACAAACATCTAGTGGAGAAACATCACATAATACCTCATCCTTGAAGGGTTGGATGCCATATGATAATCGACACTGTTGGTTGACACGAAGATCTCATCCTTGTCGAACCCACCTGATGTTGTATGGTTGCGGGTGTGGTGTTGTCGACAATCCCAACTGTTTGATGACTTTTGCTGAGATGAGTATTTTCTGGCATCCGCTATCAACAATAAAATGTAGCGGGGTCCCCTTCACCCACATCTGTGAATGAAAAATGCACTCCCCTTCTTCAGGATCTATTGGTTCTTTTGGTTGAAATGTTGCGGTTGTGACAATAGCAGTGGGGTCTACGTCAATGAACTGTCCTGTACCAACATTTTCAGAATTAGATTTTGAATCAGTGTTCGACTCCTTGTCTTTGATCTTGGCCACCAATGACTATTTTGAACGACATTCATCAGTGTTGTGCCTGGGCATTTTGTGGAAATCACACCATTTTCGGGTGTCCTTCTTTGTCTTCCCATGACTCTTCTTTTCCTGTGTCTTGGAATGGTTTTTGGGAGACTATTTGTTAAGGCCGTCTTTGTCATACTTTGGTTGTTGCAGATTTGT
The DNA here is from genome assembly GCA_032191745.1 of Picea mariana. Lineage (NCBI taxonomy): Eukaryota > Viridiplantae > Streptophyta > Pinopsida > Pinales > Pinaceae > Picea > Picea mariana. Next base: position 17,736 of record JASDQU011025961.1, read on the forward strand.
AGACCCAAATTTTCATTTGTTCTAGTGCTTAAATTTCTGCTCAATTTTAACAACATATCGATAAGCAGCAGCGAGTGATGAGATGTCTAGAAAATCCATTTCAGTCTGGATGTATCTATGCATAGCCCCATGATATTTCAGAACCAAATGTCGCTTAGAGTATTTGATACCCAGGTTGGTGCACAAGGTATGAAAGGTATTGGTGAACTCCAGAACTGCTTGGCCCCTCTCTTTTGGCAATGTGGTCCATCTCATGTACTGGTCCTCATAGTTGCCAATAGGGTAATATTGTTCCTTTACCGCATCCACAAAAAAATCCCAAGTGGGATCGGCCCCATATATTCCAGACTCCTCTGTGGAACTTTTCTCCCAGTAAGTTTCATACCATTTTTTGACAGGAGGGAGAACTTTAAGGAGTGCAAAGGTGATCTTTTCTTTGTCGAAAAATTGTAAAAAGAGAAATAACCTTTTAGCAGAATTTACCATTTTTCTAGGGTTTCTGCATCTATTTGTCCTTCAAATACAGGAATATCAAAATTAACTTCTACCTTGAAAGGCGAGGTGCCTCCAAAGTGGCCGTTTGATGAAGATGCACTTGATGCTATAGGCAGGCGTTTAAGGATGTGGGAAAAATTTTCCAGCATTTTGTCCCTCTCTCACGTGAGAGCTTGCTCAAGCAACAGATTCATAGGATCGTCTGGTCCGTCGTTTTTCTTTTCTTCCATGATTGAGGGTTTCTTGGGTGCGCGAGAACAATTTTATTCAAGAGAGATAAGCTCAAAACCCAAATTTCTATACTCGGACCTCGTCGAGGACATGCATTGAAAAAAATATCAAGAGCAACCTGCTCTGATACCACTGATCTGGATTATTTTCGGCATGAAATGAGATCGAGATATAATAAAGAAATGCACAGAGATATCATAGATATTTAATAATATAATAGAAATGTATCAAAGATGTATCCATAAACACATATATACAGTAATACATGATTTCTATTAATGAAAGAAATGTACAGACACTGTAAAAATACAGAGTGAAAGACTCGCTAGAATGGTGGCAGCTTATCTCTGAGAAGAGATGTGACCGCTACTCGCATTCGCAAGAAGATGATGACAATGAGGTTTTGAAGGTTTTTTTATAATAAAAATGAATGCCAAAAACCCTAGACATCCAAAAACATAACCCTAAGAGATGAAGTGCCAAAAGTCATGTGGGCCCCTTTTGGGTAAGTTAGCACATCAACTTCCCGGGGTCGTAACTCTTGCATACGATCTCCGTTCTAGGCGTATGATAGCTCGTTTGAAAGGTATCATCGAGGAGATTCATTTTGGGGGCTCAATAATTATTTTTGATATCATTGAGAACCTCGATCTCAAAAAACATTCATTTATGCTCTCAAAATGGGTCTGGAACTTAAAACTTGCTAAAAATAGTAAATTGCAAAAATTGTCAGAAAGATGTTTTGAGCCAGTCGGAAAAGGTGGGTGGCCACCGATATCCACCTGGATCAATCCTCCCTCTTTAGGAAGCAATGGTCTCCATTGCATTGAGTTCCCGAGGAAGAGGGAAAAGCATTTGCTGGATCTACGTCTTGGTGAACTACTTGTATTGCTGGAGACGTGGTGCTACTTAGTTTGTGGAAGTCTGTCATGAACCTGTTGAAGCTGAGGCTGTTCAAAAAGTTGAGCTACATGAGAGGACGATGTGCAGAAGGAATTTTTTCACTTTGCTAAATCCTTGTCGACCTTCTTTTGTTGTATAGAAGGTGTCTAGGGCAAGGTTGTAGTGGTTGCAGCGTCCTTTTGTTCTCCTTTTGAATAGATTGTGAAGAAGCTGAATTTTACAGTATGAGATACTACCTTGCATCACTTTTTAGGTGGAATAGTAGTCAGAACTACCTCTGGTATTCTGTAGAGATGACCCCCCAAAGTAAAAATGACACTACGGGGAAAAATTCTCCATCATTTTGTCCCTCTGTCGCGTGAGAACTTGCTCAAGCAACAGATTGATAGGATCGTCTACTCCTTCGTTTTTCTTTTCTTCCACCATTGAGGGTTTCTTGGGTGTGCAAGAGCGATTGTCTTAAAGAGAGACAAGCTCGATACACAACTTTCTAGACTCGGACCTCGTTGGGGACATGCACTGAAAAAACGATCAAGAGCAGCCTGCTCTGATACCACTGATTCAGATTATTTTTGGCACGAAATGTGATCGGAGATATAATAAAGTAATGCATAGAGATATCAAAGATATTCAATAATATAAAAAAAATGTATCAGAGATGCAACCATAAACAAAGATATACAGTAATACACGATTTCTATCAATGAAACAAATGTACAGAGATTGTTAAAATATAGAGTGAAAGACTCGCTAGAATGGTGGCAGCTTATCTCTGAGAAGAGTTGTGACCGCTACTCGCATTTGCAAGAAGATGATGACAATGAGGCTCTGAAGACCTTTTTACAATAAACAGGAATGCCAAAAACGCTAGACATACAAAAACCTAACCCTAGGAGATGAAGCGCCTAAAGTCATGTGGGCCCTGTTTGGGAAAGTTAGCACATCAACTTCCCGAAGTCGTAACTTTTGCATACGATCTCCGTTTTAGGCGTATGATAGCTCGTTGGAAAGGTATCATTGAGGAGATTCATTTTGGAGGCTCAATGATACCTTTGGCTATGATTGATAACCTATATCTCGAAAAACCTTCATTTAGGCCCTCAAAATTTGCCCAAAAGTTAAAACCTGCTAAAAATAGTAAATTGCCAAAATTGCCAGAAAACTGTTTTGAGCTAGTCGAAAAAGGTGGGTGGCCACCGATATCCACCTGGATCAATCCTCCCTCTTTAGGAAGTAATGGCCTCCATTGCATTGAGTTCCCAGGGCAGAGGGAAAAGCATTTGCTGGATCTACATCTTGGTGAGCTGCTTGTATTGCTGGAGATGTCGCGCTGCTTAGTTTGTGGAAGTCTGTCATGAACCTGTTGAAGCTGAGGCTGTTCAATAAGTTGATCTACATGAGAGGAATATGTGTAGAAGAAATATTTGCACTTTACTACAGCCTTCTCGACCTACTTCTATTAGATAGAACGTGCTTGGGGCAAGGTTGTAGTGGTTGCAGTGTCCTTTTGTTCTCATTTTTAATAGATTGTGAAGAAGTTGAATTTTGCAGTATGAGATACTACCTTGCAAGGTGTTTTAGGTGGAACAGTAGTCAGAACTACCTCTGGTATTCTGTAGATATGAACCCCCAAAGTAACAATGACACTATGGGGTCGAGACTCATAAATAACATGGCGTCTCCACATATATGGTTGGCCCAAGAGCACATCACAAACATCCAGTGGGGCAACATCACATAATACCTCATCCCTGAAGGGTTGGATGTCGTATGATAATTGACACTGTTGGCTGACACGAAGATTTCATCCTTGTCGAAGCCACCCAATGTTGTATGGCTGTGGGTGTGGTGTTGTCGACAATCCCAACTAGTTGACGACCTTTGCTGAGATGAGGTTTTTTTGGCTTTCGCTATCAACAATAAAATGTAGCGGGGTCCCCTTCAGCCACATCTGTGAATGAAAAAGGTGCTCCCCCACTTCAGGATCTGTTGGTTCTTCTGGTTGAATTGCTGCAGTTGCAACAATAACAGTGGGGTCTACGTCAATGATTTGTCCTTTACCAATATTTCAGAATCAGATTTTGAATCAGGGTTCGGCTCCTTGTCTTTGATCTCGACCACCAATGACTGTTTTGAGCGAAATTAATCGGTGTTGTGCCAGGGGATTTTGTGGAAATCACACAATTTTCTGGTGTCCTTCTTTGTCTTCCCGTGACCCTTCTTTTCCTGTGTCTTGGACTGGTTTTCGGGAGACTGTTTGTTAGGGACGTCTTTGTCATACTTTGTTTGTTGCGGATTTGCAGACCCAAATTCCTATTTGTTCTGGTGCTTATATTTATGCTCAATTTTAACAGCATATCTATAAACAACACCCAGTGATGAGATGTCTGAAAAATCTATTTCATTCTGGATGTATTTGTGTAGAGCCCCGCGGTATTTCAGAACCAAATGTCGCTCAGATTCTTTGATACCCATCTTGGTGCGCAAGGTATGAAAGATATTGGTTAACTCCAAAACTAGTTGGCCCCTCTCCTGCCACAGTGTGGTCCATTTCATGTACTGGTCCTCATAGTTGTCAACAGGGTAACACTGTTCCTTTACCTCATCCACAAAAAAATCCCAAGTGGGATCGACCCCATATATTCCAAAATCCTTTGTGGAAATTTGCTCCTAGTAAGTTTCCCACCAATTTTTGACATGAGGGAGAGCTTTAAGGAGTGCGAAGGTGATCTTTTCTTTATCGAAAAATTTGTGAATAGAGAAATAACCTTCTAGCAGAGTTAACCATTTTTCTAGGGCTTCTGCATCTATCTGTCCTTCAAATACAAGAATATCAAAATTAACTTGTACCTTGAAAGATGATGTGCCTCCAAAGTGGCTGCTTGATGAAGATGCGCTTGATGCTATTGACAAGAATTTAAGGATGTGGGCAAAATTCTCCATCATTTCGTCCCTTTGTCGCGTGAGAACTTGCTCAAGCAAGAGATTGATAGGATCATCTACTCCGTCGTTTTTCTTTTCTTCTGTCTTTGAGGGTTTCTTGGGTGTGCGAGAGCGATTGTCTTAAAGAGAGACAAGCTTGAGACCCAACTTTCTAGACTTGTACCTCATCGGGGACATGCACTGAAAAAACGATCAAGAGCAGCCTGCTCTGATACCACTGATTCAGATTATTTTCGAAACAAAATGAGATCGGAGATATAATAAAGAAATGCATAGAGATATCAAAGATATTCAGTAATATAACAAAAATGTATCAAAGATACAACCATAAACATAGATATACAGTAATACAAGATTTCTATTAATGAAACAAATGTACAGAGATTGTTAAAATATAGAGTGAAAGACTCGCTAGAATGGTGATAACTTATCTCTGAGAAGAGTTGTGACCGCTACTCGCATTCACAAGAAGATGATGACAATGAGGCTCTGAAGGCCTTTTTACAATAAATAGGAATGCCAAAAACCCTAGACATCCAAAAACCTAACCCTAGGAGATGAAGTGCCTAAAGTCATGTGGGCCCTGTTTGAGAAAATTAGCACATCAACTTCCCGAGGTCGTAACTTTTGCATACGATCTCCATTTTAGGCGTATGATAGCTCGTTGGAAAGGTATCATCGAGGAGATTGATTTTGGGGGATCAATGATGCCTTCAATTATCATTGAGAACCTCGATCTCAAAAAACCTTCATTTAGGTCCTCAAAATGGGCCCAAAAGTTAAAACCTGTTAAAAATAGTAAATTGCCAAAATTGCCAAAAAACTGTTTTGAGCCAGTCGGAAAAGGTGGGTGGCCACCGATATCTATCTAGATCAATCCTCCATCCTTAGGAAGTAATGGTCTCCATTGCGTTGAGTTCCCAGGGCAAAGGGAAAAGCGTTTGTTGGATCTACATCTTGGTGAGCTGCTTGTATTTCTTGAGACGTCGTGCTGCTTAGTTTGTGGAAGTCTATCATGAACCTGTTGAAGCTGAGGCTATTCAATAAGTCGAGCTACATGAGAGGACTATGTGCAGAAGGTATATTTTCACTTTTCTCCAGCCTTTTCGACCTTCTTCTATTGGATATAAGATGCTTGGGGCAAGGTTGTAGTGGTTGCAGTGTCCTTTTTTTCTCCTTTTTAACAGATTGTGAAGAAGCTGAATTTTGCAGTATGAGATACTACCTTGTGACACATTTTAGGTGGAACAGTATTCGAAACTACCTCTGGTATTCCGTAGATATGAACCCCCAAAGTAACAATGACGCTACAGGGTCGAGACTCATATACAACATTGCCTCTCCACATATATGGTTGGCCCAAGAGCACATCACAAACATCCAGTGGGGCAACATCACATAATACCTCATCCTTGAAGGGTTGGATGCCATATGATAATCGACACTATTGGCTGACATGAAGATCTCGTCCTTGCCAAAGCCACCTGATGTTGTATGGCTGCGGGTGTGGTGTTGTCGACAATTCCTACTGGTTGACGACCTCTGCTGAGATGAGGTTTTTCTGGCTTCTTCTATCAACAATAAAATGCAACAGGGTCCCCTTCATCCACATTTGTGAATTAAAAATGTGCTCCCCCACTTCAGGACTTGTTGGTTCTTCTGTTTGAATTGTTGTGGTCGCGACAATAATAGTGGGGTCTGCGTCAATAATCTGTCTTTTACCAGTATTTTCAGAATCAGATTTTGAATAAGGGTTCGTCTTCTTGTCTTTGATCTCGGCCACCAATGACTGTTTTGAGCGACATTCATCGGTGTTGTGCCAGGTGATTTTGTGGAAATCACACCATTTTTCGGTGTCCTTCTTTGTCTTCCCGTGACCCTTCTTTTTCTGTGTCTTGGACTAGTTTTTGGGAGACTGTTTGTTAGGTTCGTCTTTGTCATACTTTGTTTGTTGCAGATTTGTAGACCCAAATTCCTATTTGTTTTGGTGCTTATATTTATGCTCAATTTTAACAGCATATTGATAAGCAACACCCAGTGATGAGATGTCTAGAAAATCCATTTTAGTCTGGATTTATCTGTGTAGAGCCCCGTGGTATTTTAGAACCAAATTTCGCTCGGAGTCTTTGATACCCAGCTTGGTGCGCAAGGTATGGAAAGTATTGGTGAAATCCGAAACTACTTGGTCCC
>JASDQU011025963.1:16441-28528 GCA_032191745.1 Picea mariana
GGCCTAAAAGACCCAATTTGTGAAAGCATTTGAAGGACATTTTCTAACTAAATAGTATTTTTGTCTCCAAAGCTTGGAATTTTTGGAATAAGGATTTGCTTAGGTTTCTACAACGATGATATAATATCATCTATGACCATTAGAGAGAACCCTTTCCCCAAGGAATTGCACCCATTTTTTCAGTGGGGCCTGGGTTTTTTTTCTAAGGTTTTTTCAAGATTGGTCATGGTGCTCTGATCTCTACTCACATTTTGCTGAGTTGGCATTCTCTTGGGAGGTAGGGTTTTGAGGAGTTGCTTGGATTTCTATTCTTACACTCCAACCCAAAGATTAGATCTATATTCTAGTTGGAGAGATCATGGGACATGTGCCTCTGCTCCAGAGATTGTGGGGCATAGCTCATCATTCAAATATGAGATTACCTCCAAGAATCACTTCATTTATTGGTATGGAACCTCTCTCTCACAAAGTAGATTTCAAATTATTTTGATATTCCATTTCCTAAAGGTATTTTCAACAAAGTTTTAATTTGTTCGATTATTAAAACAAAAGTTAAAATCTTATTTGATTGGAACATGAATATCACCAACTCTCTATTGTTGGCATTGTTTGAGTTATATTGAAACATATTTGGGATCACAAAAATAGTGTTTTGTTTTTCTCTATGGATAAATGGAAGAATCAAGGATTGTTTAAAGCTCCTAACTTCCCATAATTATTACACGTGGAAACTGAAAATACAATAGTTGTTGCAATCTAAAGGGGTTTGGAAAATTTTAGCAGAGACTCAACCAATGTTTACCAAGGAAATTGAGATGTTTTCCTATCAAAACAAAACTGATGAAGGCATGAGTCTCATTGGATTTCATGTTTCAGATATAGTTTTTTGTTTCACATTGTTGAATGTAAAGCTCCAAAATAAAGTTGGGAAAAGTTGAATTCTTTATTTGGTAAATTCAGTGAATTTTGAGCCCTACAATTGGAAGTAGATTTTTCATCACATGTATCTAATGAGCATGCATTGGTTGACGATTCTCTTTCCAAATTCAGGATACTGGTGGATAAGCATGTGGAAAAACCAAATCGAATGAAGAGTGCATTTTCTTGATCTTATCCAAGCTAAAAGGTCCTTTCCAGGTATTTTCTTGTACATTTTATTCTACCATGGATGCAGAGGGAAGTGATTTTAAGATACCCTATTTTGAACTTTTCTGTGAGCATCTTACTAGGAAACAATCTAAGCTTATGCAATTAGATGTTTTTTCTAGCTCTAAGAATCAAGCTTTTGTGGTTCATACCTCCAAAGCTAAGCACAAAACTTGATATAATCAAAAGTAATATTATTCTCACACTGGTGAGTCTACCTCCAAGCCTCATCAGAAAAAAAAAATATTTTCCTCCATCTTCCAAGTCCGGTGAGTCTTCCTCCAAGACAAGGAAGAAAAAGTCAAGTGAAACATGTATTTTCTATGGCGGACGAGTAGGCCAAATCCAAATGTTGGTTGAAACTTGAATCTTTGAATGAAGGCATGAGGAAACCAAAAATTTTAGTGCCCCAACCTTATTCATTAGGTAAATTGCATGCTTTATCTTCTCAACCTTTATATGCATATTTAAACAACCAAATACTTGATTCTGGTGCATCACACCACATGACTCATTCTCATGAGTTGTTTCCTTCTACATTTGAATGTAAAATTAAATAGATTGTAGTAGGAGACTCTACACAGCTTGATCTTTTAAGATCATGCATTGTACAATTTGATGATGGGCACATCAATGATGTTTTTCTTGTTCTCAACATCTCTAAAAATCTCTATATGAATTGGATTTTTCATTCTGGTAATGGGAAAACGGTAGAGTTTTCTCCCAATGATGTAGTCATTTGAGAGCTATAGAATCCATACATTGTTGTTTCTTTTGGAAGAGTTGATCATAGTTCAAGTTTTCTTTTTTTGATATTTCCTCCAGTTCCTATTTCATTACACATGTTGATTCTTTGAGTAGGATTTTGGATGGCATATTTGGACATATAAAATATAGATATTTGTAGCATTTGAACACATAAAATTTGGTGCTTGGTCTTCCTAAAGTTTCTTGTAGTGATGGATTTTTTCTAGGTTGTGTCCTTGTGAAATAACATTAAGATCATTTTCCTAAAGGAAAGGCCTTTCATGCTACGACACCTCTTGAGTTGGTACAGAATGATCTCATGTTCTTTCCGACTCGTTCATTTTTAGGGGCTAAGTATGCACTTACTAAATTCATGGATGACTTCTCAAGTTTCTCTTTGGTGTACTTTCTTAAGTACAAGAGTGAGGTATTTTCTACTTTTATGACCTTCAAAGATTTTGTTGAGAAGCAAGCATCTCTTTCTATCAAGAAACTAAGCAAAGATAATGTGGGGGAGTATGTCAATCAAACATTCAAGGATTTATGTAGAGAACAAGGAATTCAATATTAGCACTATGTTCCCTAAACCCATCAGCGAAATGACATTGCTAAAAGAAAGAACTCGACAATGAAAAAAATGACAAACTACATGATTCGGTCCAAGAAGATGGAACGTTTTTTCTTTCATGATTGAAGCAGTAAATTGTGCCAATTACATTTGGAATTATATACCTCATAAGATAGTGCTACATATGACTCCAAAGGAAGCTTGGGGCCATGTTAATATCAATGTCTCTACTTTTAGATTATTTTACAGTCCAACATGGACCTTAATTCCATATCAAAAGCACAAAGCTATGGAGAAGAAGAGACTAATATTTGTTGGTTATTGTAAAGATATAAAAATATATAAGTTAGAGAAGAGGAGAATGATATTTATTCGTTATTGTGAGGATATAAAAGTATATAGGTTATTTGATCATCATATTTCTAAAGAAGTATTCTTTCAAAGAACTACCCATTTTGACAGGGCTTCCACCAACATCATCTCCTTGTCCACTTTCAGATTCTCATGATGACAATATTGTAGATCATGCTGACAGTTTTTCTTTTGTAGAAGAAGATAATGAACATATTGAAGTTGAATATTTTTGTGTTTTTATTAAATATTTAAATCATTTTCTTTTATTACAGAGGTAGCAGTGGACTTCTCGGGCATCGAACTTCTTGGAATTGAAACCCCTCTTCAATATTATCGGAGATTGGTTAAAATAAAAATTAAAAAAATCTCTATAGCATGGGTTTCCGTCCTGCATGTCAACGTCGGTTTAATGCTCTCACCGACCATAATGGTCGAACAACAATTGCATTTCATAAGAATCATCCAATTAATAATCATCAGTTTTGGTCTACATGTTACATGCCATAAGAATCATCGAATTAATAATCTTACATGCCATCGAGTTAATTTATTTAAGTAGTTTAAACGTTTTAAGTTTCCGTTGTAGTGATATTATTAATTTTATCTTAAATCCAGAGGTATTACAGCTATGTAGACTGGCTATTCATTGCAGCAAGATATAAATACATTGCAGCAACTAACTTTATTTATTGCTTATTCATAAATTTATAAATATCTAAAGTTTATTAATAATAGAACTCCGTTCAACTATTGTTTCTTCAACTATCTTGCAGCAACGAACTTTATTTATTGTTTATTTATAAATATATAAATATCTAAAGTTTATTAATTATAGAACTCCCTTCATCTATAGTTTTTCCAATTAACTGAAACTCTTTTACAATTTTCTAAATTTAGAACTCTCCAAAAATAATTAATATTTCAAAAATAGTCCCCACAGACCATGTACAAAGTGTATCAATGTAACATTTTTCTACTCAGATTTTAGTAGATTTCACGAGCAATGTGTTTCAATGTCAACTGTTTTTAACTTCATTTTATTCATCTTATTTTTTTGATTAATTATTTTCATATGCAATGTATTTAGCCTTATGGGAATTTGATAAATTTGATAAATTTAGCATTTTGATATGAATTTAAAATGATTTTGATTATTATGATATATTTTTTATTTAAAAATTCCATTTTCTTTCATTTTAATTTATGAAAAATGATAATTTATTTATAACTATATTGGTGAAGCTTATTTGTTTTTTCTTAAATTTAATATTTATACATCTTTAAATTGAATTAGATAAATGGAGTTTTGTCTCGTCACAAGATTGGTTATGTTCTCTCAAATTGGAGAGTCCTAAGTAGTTCACCATTATTATTATGTTTGCAAACATTGTTTTCATGTTTGGACCCACTAACCTTGATGAGGTTTCTGTTCAAGCTACGTATATTGAAGCAGGGAAAACATGTGTGTCAGGGGAATCATTGTCTTCAAGGAAAGAGGATAAGAGGAAAAGGTATGGCAAGAATGCAAATGCAGTGACAAGGAAGGAAGGAAAGCCCTCTTGCAAGCATTGCAAGAAAGAGGGACATGATGAGGACAGATGTTGGCAGTTGCATTCCGAGAAGAGGCCAAAGTGGTTCAAGGAAAAGAAGGGAACGCAAACAGTGGCAACAACATCAAAACCCACAGACTTGGGATCGGATTCAGGTGATGAATCAAAGATCTCATTGGTTGATATGACAGGTAAATTTGGTGAGTACATTGATTGTAGAAACAACTTGTTTCATATAAGGGTAATCATGCAACACACTAAGATAGACACATTAATGGACAGTGGATCTCAACCTAATCTAATCTCAGAAGAATTGGGTAAGCAATTGGGATTAAAAACACAACTACATCATAAGCCTTACACACTTAAATGGATAAGCAATCATCATCAAATGCACATAACAAAGCAGTGCACAATCAAATTTGCAATTTCATCTAAGTATGTGGACGAAGTAACATGTGATGTAGTGTCGTTAAGAGAATGTGGAATGGTCTTAGGTAGTCCATACTTATATGATTGTAAGGAAATCTTCTACAAAACAAAGAATCAATATCAATTCACTAAAGCAGGTCAAGATTATGTGGTTCATGCTCATCATGTTAAAGCAAATAAACCACTTCAAACAATGGAACAATTAAAGAAGGCAGTGCAAGTAGGCAACAAACCAATAATTGTTTCAAATGAAGTAATTGATCTTAAGCAAGAACATGACATGATTGTTGAATGGAAAATCAATCACAAATTGCTTCAAGATAAGCTCATGTCATGTAGATATTTCAAGTACATCAGCTCATTTGCATTTGTCTTCTTGATACTGTCATTAGTAATGGTTTCTACATGGATGATAGTGGCTTTAGTAAGATGTAACAGGGTGAAAATGGCTAACAATATATTGTCAGTTGTCATGATTGTCTTACAGTTGATCTTGATGAGACAGGTGCACAGGACAGAGTTCAAAGACAGAGGACAAGCTGGGTGGCCTATCTAAATCTTGTTCACTAGTCAGTAACCTTTTGGGGACCAAAAGGTCTTTTTGTGGAGAGGTGTGATCCATAATCGGATTCAGAAGTCTGAGAGGGCTTAAAAATGCTCAAAAATGAAAGTTCTTGGAATGCGACAAAACCAGCACCATTGCGTCTGTCTCGTCTTCCTGATTTCGACGGTATATTTACTTCGTCAAACGGGCTCCGTATGTGGAAGATATCGCGTTCTGTCTGAAAAGCCAAACAGGCAAAAAAAGGGGATGACTGTACATTCCGTACAGTGCCATGTGGTATGTTGACTGTACAGGAAACTCCTATACAGATGACATGGCAACTCTTGAAGGCGACACATGGTAGGCTAATTTGGCATATGGGCAGACAGATGGACCAATCCAGGGGTGACACATGTCACCACTATAAGTGTGACACGTGGGACGGGATGACATCAGCAGGTACAGTTGCAGGATGATGGGGCAGACATGCGGCAGGCTGACAGGGCAGTACGGTGATGTGTGGCAGACACGTGGGGCATCCAACAATTGACACTTGGCATGTTTTGGTTGGTTGTTGGTGTGCCACATGGCCCAGTCATGGGCTTCCACGTGGCACCCTGTGGTTGGTTTTTGTGGCTTTGTATAAAATTTATATGGCTCGGCCGGGGTCGAACTCGCGACCTCCTCTCCGGGCAACGGACTGGCAGGATCGGGCTAACCGCCCGGCCCACGGGTAGTTCTTGTTATGTATACGACACAAATGTTATTTAAATTTGTTGCAATGTTTGTTTGGCGGGGAAAAGGGTCGGGGCTTAGCCCCAGCCCTCGACGCTAACACATGACCACTGCATGTAACCATGAGCGCAGATGAGCGGAGGTGCGGATAGGACCAACCCACAGATCCCAATCGGATCCCATACGACGAGGTCTATCCCGACCAAAAGGGTGCGGATAATGGTTAGCCCAATGGTCCTATGTCCTATGCACATACACGATGACCAGGAGTCGGGTAAAGGGGGCCAGCGCACGACCGGCGGAGCGAGTGACCACATGGAGGTGCCAAGTGACTAAGGGCGTGCATGTTGGGGGGCTGCACCCTACATTTTATACCAAATGGGTGTTTTTTTATATAGTTTGGAATTTTCCATTGATTTTATGCCTTTTTTAATGGATTTTCTCCATTATTGGGAGATATTGGGCATTTTTAGAGCCAACATTTTGGGAGGAAGTTGGAGATGAACAACCAACTTCAGATCTATATAAACCAGGCCTGTTTGAGGCCATAGAGGGTAGTCATAGCAAAGTTATATTGAAGGGAAGCCAAGCCAAAGCCATTTTTATGCAGGGAAGATATTGAGGAGCAGACACTCTCGGGCCATTTCTGGGAGCTCCAGACATCCGTTTTGCGTGTCGTTTTCTTTGCAGGGTTCTAGAGATCTGGACGAGCATGACCAGATCAGTATTGTAGCCAATTGGCACTGCTGCGATGTACTTTTGAGCTTTTGAACATAAATAAAGAAGCCTCCCCCACAGAGATAAAGGCCCAGAGACATAGGCAAAGTTGTGCCGAACTCCGTTATCAATTTGTGTGTTATGGTTTGTTGTCTATTATTTCATTTCAGATCTGCATATGTGTATATGGCTGTGATAATTCCTCTTCTTTCCTCATTCTTTCACTACGTTTCTCAAATGGTTAATTGACGCATGCAAAATTAAAACTCAACCATAGTCATTAAAAGATCCGACAGATCAAGTGGTATCAGAGCTAGTTGACGTTTGGATTTGAGTTTTTCATGTTAACCAAGGAAAAGCTACAGCGTGGTGAAGGCGATCTTGTTGCAGAAAATCCATTAATTGGATTGAGAAAGAGAGATTCTCACAGTGAGAAGATGGCATCGGAAGAAGGGATTTCTCAAGATGAGAAAGAGTTCCACAAAACATTCCATGCTATGTCGGAGATGGTGATAGTTTTGTACGAGGATTACCTGGAACGAAAGAGACCAGTTTTGGGTAAATCTTCAAAGGGAAAAAGTGAAGAGGAAGATGACCATCCTCAAATTCCTCCTTCACCTCCATCAACACCTCCTTCTTCTCCTTCTTCTTCAAGTTCAAGTTCAAAATCTAATGGAAAGAAAAATGTTTATAAGCATAAAAGTGAAATTCCATCGTTAAAACTTGATGTAAAATTTGAGTTGCCCATATATGATGGTGAAGTAAATGCAAAAAAACTTGATAATTGGATCAGGCGGATGGAGGTATACTGTAGTGTGCAACAGATCAAGGATGAGGCCACACAAATCAAGTTGGCATCTTTGAGACTTGCAGGTACAACTCTTATCTGGTGGCAAAGCAAGCTGTAAAAGGGAACACAACATGTGGGTAATGTATTTCCATCATGGAAGAGTTTCATTTCTGCACTTAGGAAACAATTCTGTCCTTTGGGTTATAAAGAAAAAGAAATAATTGAATGGAAATCTTTAAAACTAAAAAAAGGACAAACAATGCAATAATACACCGATGGATTTCGAAAAATGGCATTAATGTTAGACATCCATTTGAAAACACAAGAAACTCTTATGAAGTATATAGGAGGCTTACCTGCGCATATTAGAAACATTGTTTTCATGTTTGGACCCACTAACCTTGATGAGGTTTCTGTTCAAGCTATGTATATTGAAGCAGGGAAAGCAGGTGCGTCAGGGGAATCATCGTCTTCAAGGAAAGAGGACAAGAGGAAAAGGCATGGAAAGAATGAAAATGCAGTGAGAAGGAAGGAAGGAAAGCCCTCTTGCAAGCATTGCAAGAAAGACGGACATGATGAGGATAGATGTTGGCAGTTGCATCCTAAGAAGAGGCCAAAGTGGTTCAATGAAAAGAAGGGAACACAAACAGTGGCAATGACATGAAAACCCACAGACTTGGGATCGGATTCAGGTGATGAGTCAAAGATCTCATTGGTTGGTATGACAGGTAAATTTGGTGAAGACATTGATTGTAGAAACAACTTGTTTCATATAAGGGTAATCATGCGACACACTAAGATATACACATTAATCAATAGTGGATCTCAATCTAATCTAATCTCAGAAGAATTGGTTAAGCAATTGGGATTAAAAAAACAACTACATCATAAGCCTTACACACTTAAATGGATAAGCAATCATCATCAAATGCTCATAACAAAGCAGTGCACAATTAAATTTGCAATTTGATCTAAGTATGTGGACAAAGTAACATGTGATGTAGTGCCATTAAGAGAATGTGGAATGGTCTTAAGTAGTCCATACTTATATGATCATAAGGCAATCTTCTATAGAACACAGAATCAATATCAATTCACTAAAGCAGGTCAAGATTATGTGGTTCATGCTCATCATGTTAAAGAAAATAAAACACTTCAAACAATGGAACAATTAAAGAAGGCAATGCAAGCAGGCAACAAACCAATAATTGTCTCAAATGAAGTAATTGATCTTAAGCAAGAATAGGACATGATTGTTCAATGGAAAATCAATCATAAATTGCTTCAAGATAAGCTCATGTCGTGTAAATTTCAAGTACATCAGCTCATTTGCAATTGTCTTCTTGATATTGTCATTAGTAATGTTTTCTACATGGATGATAGTGGCTTCAGTAAGATGTAACAGGGTGCAAATGGCTAACAATATCCTGTCAGTTTTCATGATTGTGTTACAGTTGATCTTGATGAGACAGGTGCACAGGACAGAGTTCAAAGATAGAGGACAAGTCGAGTGGCCTATCTCGAGCTTGTTGACTGGTTAGTAACCTTTTGGGGACCAAAAGGTATTTTTGTGGGGAGGTGTGATCCAGAATCGGATTCAAAAGCCTGACAGGGCTTAAAAATGCTCAAAAATGAAAGTGCTCGGAATGCGACAAAACCAGTGCTATTGCGTCCGTCTTATCTTCCTAATTTCGACAGTATATTTACTTCGTCAAACGGGTTTCGTATGCGGAAGATATCATGTTCTGTCCTAAAAGCCAAATAGGCAAAAAAAGGGGATGATTGTACAGTCCGTACAGTGCTACGTGGCATGCTGACTGTATAGGTCGTACGGTCCGTATAGATGACGTGGAAGCTCCAGAAGGCGACACGTGGCAAGCTGATTTGGCGTACGGGCAGACAGCTAGACCAATCTAGGGGTGACACTTGTCACCACTGTAAGGGTGACATGTGGCACGAGATGACGTCAGCAGGTACGGTGGCAGGATGACGGGGCAGACACGTGGCAGGTTAACAGGGTAGTACGGTGACGTGTGGCAGACACGTGGGGCATCCAACGATTGAAACTTGGCATGTTTTGGTTGGTTGTTGGTGTGCTACGTGGCCCAGTCATGGGCTACCACATGGCACCCTGTGGTTGGTTGTTATGGCTTTGTATAAAATTTATATGGCTCGGTCGGGGTCGAACCCGCAACCTCCTCTACGGGCAACGGACTGGAAGGAACGGGCTAACCGCCCGACCCACGGGTAGTTCTTGTTATGTATACAACGCAAATGTTATTTAAATTTGTTGCAATGTTTGTTCGGCGGGGGAAAGGGCCGAGGCTTAGCCCTAGCCCTCGACGCTAACACATGACCACTGCATGTAACCACGAGCATGGACGAGCGGAGGCGCGGATAGGAACATCCCATGGATCCCGGTTATATCCCATACGACCAAGGCTATCCCGACCAAAAGGGCATGGATAATGGTTAGCCCAACGGTCCTATGCACATACACGATGACCAGGCGCCGGGTAAAGGGGGCCAGTGCACGACCGGCAGACTGCGTGGCCACATGGAGGCACCAAGTGACCAGCAGTGTGCATGTTGGGGGGTTGCGCCCTACATTTTATACCAAATGGTTTTTCTTTTATATAGTTTGGGATTTTCCACTGATTTTATGCCTTTTTTAATGGATTTTCTCCATTATTGGGAGATATTGGGCATATTTGGAGCCCAAATTTTGGGAGGAAGTTGGAGATGAACAACCAACTTCAGATCTATATAAACCAGGCCTGTTTGAGGCCATAGAGGGTAGTCAGAGCAGAGTTATGTTGAAGGGAAGCCAAGCCAAAGCCATTTTTATGCAGGGAAGATATTGAGGAGCAGACGCTGTCGGGCCATTTCTGGGAGCTCTGGACGTCCGTTTTGCGTGTCGTTTTATTTGTAGGGTTCTACAGATCTGGAAAAACATGACCAGATCAATCTTGTATCCAATTGGCACTACTAAAATGTACTTTTTATCTTTTGAACATAAATAAAGAAGCCTCCCCCATAGAGACAAAGGCCCGGAGACGTGGGCAAAGTTGTGCCGAACTCCGTTATCAATCTGTGTGTTACGGTTTGCTGTCTATTATTTCATTTCAGATCTGCATATGTGTATATGGCTGTCATAATTCATCTTCTTTCCTCATTCTTTCACTAAGTTTCTCAAATGGTTAATTAACGCATGCAAAATTAAAACTCATCCATAGTCATTAAAAGATCTGACGGATCAAGTGGTATCAGAGCTAGTTGACGTTTGGATTTGAGTTTTGCATGTTAACCAGGGAAAAGCTACAGCATGGTGAAGGCGAGATTATTGCAGAGAATCCATTAATTGGATTGAGAAAGAGAGCTTCTCACAGAGAGAGGATGGCAACGGAAGAAGTGATTTCTCAAGATCAGAAAGAGTTCCGAAAAACATTCCATGCTATGTCGGAGATGGTGACAGTTTTGTATGAGGATTACCTGGAACGAAAGAGACCAGTTTTGGGTAAATCTTCAAAGGGAAAAAGTGAAGAGGAAGAGGACCATCCTCAGATTCCTCCTTCACCTCCATCAACACCTCCTTCTTCTCCTTCTTCTTCAAGTTCAAGTTCAAAATCTAATGGAAAGAAAAATGTTTATAAGCATAAAAGTGAAATGCCATTGTTAAAACTTGATGTAAAATTTGAGTTTCCCATATATGATGGTGAAGTAAATGCATAAAAACTTGATAATTAGATCAGGCAGATGGAGGTATACTGTAGTGTGCAACAGATCAAGGATGAGGCCACACAAATCAAGTTGGCATCTTTGAGACTTGCAGGTATAGCTCTTATCTGGTGGCAAAGCAAGCTGCAAAAGGGAACACAACATGTGGTTAATGTATTTCCATCATGGAAGAGTTTCATTTCTGCACTTACGAAACAATTATATCCTTTGGGTTATAAAGAAAAAGAAATAATTGAATGGAAATCTTTAAAACTAAGAAAAGGACAAACAGTGCAAGAATACACCGATGGATGTCAAAAAATGGCATTAATGTTAGACATCCCTTTGCAAAAACAAGAAACTCTTATGAAGTATATAGGAGGTTTACCTGCGCATATTAGAAACGCTACGTATATTGAAGCAGGGAAAGCAGGTGTGTCAGGGGAATCATCGTCTTCAAGGAAAGAGGACAAGAGGAAAAGGCATGGAAAGAATGAAATGCAGTGACAAGGAAGGAAGGAAAGCCCTCTTGCAAGCATTACAAGAAAGAGGGACATGATGAGGACAGATGTTGGCAGTTGCATCCCAAGAAGAGGCCAAAGTGGTTCAAGGAAAAGAAGGGAACGCAAACAGTGGCAATGACATCAAAACACACAGACTTGGGATCGGATTCAGGTGATGAGTGAAAGATCTCATTGGTTGGTATGACAGGTAAATTTGGTGAATCATCGTCTTCAAGGAAAGAGGACGAGAGGAAAAGGCATGGAAAGAATGCAAATGCAGTGAC
>JASDQU011025964.1:4152-18121 GCA_032191745.1 Picea mariana
ATCAGCAGCTCTATGACGGCCTGTTTTTAAAAAATACCCCAGGTATTTAAATCCAGCAGATAGAGTACTGAAAGTAAAGGGCAGAAGGGCTTTAAATGGAGTCAAGTCAATTTATGCAAGGCCTTCGGAGAGAATAGTAGATTTGATCAAATTTACAGTGAGACCAGCCGCATTATAGAATAGATCAATGATGGACTTAATTTTCTTCCATTCCATAAACACGCCTTGGATAAAATGAGAACATCGTCCACGAAAAGAAGGTGTAAGATATTAGTCAATCGACAAACATTTATACCTGATATAGTACCTTTCGCCCTAGATTTCTTTAAAGATAAATTGATTCCCTCCATCACCAGGATGAAAAGAAGAGGTGATAAAGGGCAGCTCTGGCGAACCCCCCTCTCACTTCTGAAGAAATTAGTAGGATCCCCATTTACCAAGACTGCAAAGAACGCAGAAGTTATACAGGACATAATCCAATTAGTCGTCTAGATACCCAAACCTATTTTTAAAAGTATCAAGCGAAGTTGGTCCCAATCAATACAGTGGTAAGCTTTTCTTAATTCTAGTTTCAGGACGAGAGCTTTCAGATTTTTCTTCTTAATTTCGTGAGCTGTATCAATGGCTTATTGAATGTGTCTTCCTTTAAGGAATCCCAATTGTTCACAAGAAATATACCTGGACAGAAATGGCTTAAGTCGATTTACAAATATTTTGGAAATAATCTTGTAACACAAGTTGCAAAGTGAGATTGGACGAAAGTCATCGAAAGATCTTGGGCAATTTGTCTTTGGAATCAAAGTCAGAAAATTTGCATTTAGACCTCCCATAACTGAGCCCAACCTTCTAGTCTCTTCGACCATCGCCAGAAGATCTTCCCCAATCAAATCAAAGAAAAAAATGAAAATTTCTGAAGTCCACCCATCAGGGCCTGGGCTTTTTTCCTTCTTAAAATGGTTGAGAACTTCTAACAGTTCTTCCAATGTGATCGGCTCATACATGCAAGACTCCTCTTCATCCAGCATCTAAGTAAAGAGATATGTGATCTTGCACTGGTCAATTGTTTTCAAAGTTGATGGTGCCTTATAACTGGTCTTGAAATAGTTAGTTGCCTCCTTCAATAGATCCTCTTGTTTATTGATCAAAACCCCACATCCTGAAACTATCTCCCAAATATGTTTCCTAATCCGATTATGAGTAGCAATCTTGTGGAAATACCTGGTGTTGTTGTCCCCACTTGACAACCATAATGCTCTGCTACAGATCCGCCAAAGTTCCTCCTCGCTGCGAAGAATCAAATTCCTGTCTAATTCACTCTGTTTCAAGGAAGAGGCGACTGCTTGATTAGTAGGATCCCCTGCCAGCTGCCAAATAAAAGCCTTTATATCAGATTCCAATGATGTCATTTTTGCCAGTTTGCTTGCGCGGAATTCTTTGATCCACGACTTGGTCTGCTTTTTCAAGACTTGTAATTTCCATATTAACCTTTTCTGACTGTTGTCTTCAATCCGAAACATGGGATCTAACCAAGTCTTGTGCACCAGATCCACAAACTCCTTCTCGCGCAACCACTCGGAATTAAAATTGAATGGGAAAGGCTTGTACGTCAAGCGTATCTCCATCTGAAATATAACTAGTGCATGGTCTGAAACGAATGGGTGTTCAACCCAGGACCTATAGATACCCACCTCCGATAAAATCTCTTCAGAAACAAAAACCCGATCCAATCTCCTTGTGATGGCTTCCTCTCCAGCACGACCATTCTGCCAAGTAGGGACCAGCTTTACAGGTTTGACATCAACAAGATTATTTGACTAAAAAATTTCTTTGTAATAGTCATTAATACAACTAATCCCCCCAGAACCTCCCCAAGCCTCATCGACAGACATAATGAAATTTAAATCCCTCGCTAATATCAAGTTAGGAATACTTAGTAAGCCACTACCTTCAACAGTTTTCTAGAAGGGAATCTTGTCCGAGCAAGGTCCATATGTATTGAGCATGGCTATCTCCCTCTTAGACAATAAGCATTTCCCAGTCAACAACATACCCCCAACTGTGAGAAAAGGCTCAAATAAGTATAAAGACGGGTCCCAAGCCACTAAAAGATCCACTGAAGTTCCCACTGAATTGACTGAACTAGAAAACTAGGAAGGTTTGAAAGAATGCAGAAAATTTCTTGCCCTCTGTGCATTAACCATTGTTTCTTGAAAAAAAATTATATCCAGACGAGTCTGATCCAATAGCCTACGAACCGAGGCAACTTTGAGAGTGCCTCCAATCCCTCTAATATTTAAGGAGAGAAACAACATTATTTAGCCCTCGCCTAGGATTTCAATGCTCTAAGAGGCCCACTGTCGGTGGAGGGGATACAGGTATCTGAAGACTGTGATGGCGTTTGTGCCAATTTTTTCCGTCTAGTACGATTTTTTAAAGGAAAAAGCTCAATACCTAGACCTCTAGACTAGGCAAATTCTTTTTCCTCCTTTTCCGAAGTAAGCCTGGAAGCGGAACTAGAGGCTCCCATAGAAGACTCAGTGGGGAGGGTTGTCTTCCCTTGGAAGATGGATAACTTGACATGAGAGTTCTTACCCCTGTTAATCGGAATCAAAGAATCAAGAACATTTTCAAGAACAATCCCTTCCTATTCAGCTTCACGATAGCCTGGTTCCACTACTACTTCCTGCACAACCGGTATAGAAATGGAAGGTTTAAATACTGGATTACACACGGGGCTAGGACTAGGATCTAAGGGAGGCTGGACAACGGGAGAGGAAGCGGGACAATCGACTGAAGAAATAGCAACGCTCGAAACCAAGCCATAACGAACAGAAACATCCAATGGTACCGGAAGTGTGGACGGGAGATCAAAAGATGCAGGGTCTAAACCCGAACTCACTGTTGGAGCCTCCTTGAAAATTGAGATATTATTAATCAACCAGCCCGATTTCTCCGGGGATTCTTTTTCCCACGGAGAGAGAGAAGAGTAAAGTGATGGACAGTATGACATTAACTTACCAGACAGAGAGGAATCCGGTCCAGACCAGAAGTCGTTCTCAATATCATAGTGAATATTTGCATCACCAAGGGAATCCACTTCCATCATGTAATCTGATGGATCTTTCTGTAAGAGAGTATCTTCTGACCTTTCATATGCCTGCTTACCACTACAGTCATGCCGGAGATGTCCAGTGCACCAGCACCAACTGCATATAAAAGGAATCCCCTAGTAATCTAACCTTTGTTTGTAGTGACGACCTCTCCATTCAATGTTCAGCATCTCCGGTAAATCTTCATGAATATCAATGGCCACTAAGACTCTCCCCACTTTCCTAGTTGACAACGATAGAGTAGTTTTATCCAGAGAGATAAAACGTTCAAAGGCCTCCCCTATCGTCTTCAGTGCCCCTTCGTTCCAAAAATGTAAAAGAAGACCTGGCAAAAGAACCCAAATATGTCTAAATTGAAAGTGTTCATTCGATGGGTCGAATGCTACCCTCCATCATTTCAGCATCAAGCTACTTCCTACCAATACCCAAAAATTATTTAATAAAAGAGTGGTGTCCTCCGGGCTTTTACAAATAAATCCCATCCACCCCTTGATAAGATTGAGAAATTCAGATGCATACCCAAGGAGTGGCACCCAAGTTTGTTTCATCCACTCAGAAAAAGGAATCCCTGCCAAATAAGCATATGACAGTCGCCCAACCAAGCCACACAAAGCAAGTCTGCAGGTCTCCTCTAGACCCACATCTACCCCCAAGACCATCTTCCTTATTCTCTTGTTTTCCATCCATGCCTTCTTACGAACCCCCGTCTGCACATGAGTAGGAAATGGAGCTCTATATCTACCCGAAAAGGCCTCTCCCTTCTCAAACTTACCATCATATTGAGAAGGCACAAAGTTTGTAAATCCAGGTGTGGTTACACCCTGACAAACAACAGGAACAGTCTGACCCGAATGAAGAGAACTTAGGTTAGTACCCAGGACAAAAGTATCTACCCTAGATTTGAATGAATGTTGTTTATAAGAAGGAGTTGGGGCTCCCAAAATCTCACCAGCCAAGTCATTCTTCTTAATAAAACCCTTCCTCTGCCAAACAGATGCCACCTCCTGATTAAAAAAGGGAGTGACGTCTACTCTACAGTCATTATTATTCTCCATTCCAAACATTATAAAACAACAAGGACGAATAGAATGACAGACACACCAAGTGTAATCAGAAATGCAAATAAAACCCCCCCGAAATGACAAGCAGACGCTACATGTGACCCGCCAAGCACAGAACAGAGAAGCCCCACCAAAACTGAAAAAGAACTTGAAACCAAATCAGTTTCGTATGACAACGTATCGCATTGTGCAATGAAGCTTTGAATTTCAAGGTATAAGGTTAGTCAATAATAATAGGGAAAGAGAAATATGTTACTTGAATTTCAACATATCATTGATGGGAATTGAACTTGGATGGGGAGAATAATAATCATTTCTCTCCAACCATCGAAAATTGATATGACCTTTTACATATTATATCTTTTATCTTCTCTAAACTTTATGGGTTGTAAAGAAATTTCCATTTGCATATAGATTTCTCAAGACCTTTAGCGACAGAGTTGTCTTGCTCAACAATCAAGTATCCAAGATAAGCATGCCCCCTCCATTAACATTGAAATGGGAGATTCTAGAATTAGTCAAGGATGTGATTAAATTAATAATCCCTTTGAGATGAGAGTCTTGAGAAGAGTCGGTGTAGCTTTTCTAGAGTTGCATTATATATTTCTATAAATATTCGCATTCCTGTTCTAGACTTGCATTATATATTTATATAACTAGCACAACAGCTAAATAGCTGTTGGTGAATGCCGAAAGGCTGATAAGATGAAACGAATCCCTAAAAGAATATATTAAATTTTATTATTGATTAACAAATAAACGGTTGAGCTTCATTTATCTGGTGTTAATATTTTAATTTCTGTTAATCACTTACGTGGCAATCAGTTAGCTATCAAAGTAATTTTTAAATATGATTAGGTAAATGTAAAAAAGTAAACACATAAACAGATGTCTTTATAATAGCTAGAAAGTTAATGATTGAAATCACAGCCATTTATTTTGTGTGACTACTAAGAATATTCCACCCATATTTAATCCTGTCCATAGAAAACTTATTAAGCACTAAACCCCTATTAAATCTGCCCATTGTCAATAGGTATATGCCTTTCGGCATAAATATTCGCACGGCGAGGGGGTCTTACCAAAGCCTTCCCGAAAATCCTTGTTGGTGAAACAAGGAAAACACTAGTTGTCAGGGAGTATTGTCGTTGGAGTTTCAGCTCCCTATGTTGCATAAGTGGTTTACATTTGTTGGGACATCCAAAAATAACACATATCATCATTAACTATCAAGGGTTTTCAATGGGCATTCATTTACATGGATTTCAATTTCAAGGTTTTCAGGGTTTTAACTGAGTGATGAATTGGGCAAATTCAAAATGTTGATATTTAGTGTTAATGTCCACCTAATGGCCCAACTCACATAAAAGCTATATATTCTTGAGGCGGCCTCTTCGACATTTCAAGAGAAAGGATCATCGAACTCTGAGACACTAACTGCAATTTCAGATTTTAGGGACTTCACCGGCTTCATATTTGAAGCTTTCCCAATGCTACAAGAGGCTTCTAAAATTTTCCCCATTTGAAACAAACTTCCTCGAGAATGGAGGGGTAACTGGGTCAAAAATATAATCATTGAAGGTCGCTAGTGTGCTTAATTTTCATTGTCAAAGATCTTGCGCTCGAATCGCATAACACTCAACTGCAACTTTTTCAAGTTGAAGGTCATTGCAAGTAGGATGGGGAAAGTTGGGCATACAAAGGCACGTGGAAGGCCAAAATGGCCATTGTTGGTGGGCAAGAGGAAATTGAGGACAGACGGTGTGTACACTTCCATACAAGAGGAAATCGAAGACAGAATGATGTGTACCCTTCCATACCTTATTCCTACATTTTTTTATTTTTCCAAATGTGACGGGTGGAAAGGTTATAAAAATAAAAATAAGGTCAATTATAAACCTGACTCTTTTGGATTTTCTTGGAAATTATCGTCCAAATTTGACAATCCAATTGTTGGTGAAATTGCAATTTTACATTGTCTAAATTATAGTTTTCAATGCATATATGCATCAGTTTTGAATGAATAGATGGATCCAACACCCTGAAAACCCCCTAATCCACCAAGATTGTGCATTCTCAACAATTAATATTCATCAATTCTTTTGAATTTCTGAACAAAACTGATCAGAAAACACAACCAGAAAAGATTCAAAAAAAATAGTATTGAAACCACTGCTAAAAATACTCCTATATCACGATGGCAAGGAAGGCAACAAGTATGTATTTTGGGTAATGACATGTTTTTTTCACAACTGCAATGATACCAATGGATTTGAAACTTTGAACTCTTTTTTATTTTTATTTTGCAAAAAACAAAATTTTGTTCTCTATTGATTTTCTCTTCTCTAATCATTGTTGATGCAACACTTTAAGGTCTATAATATGTATATAAAGTGCTTGCTATAAACTTGAAGCATTATAATTTTTTCTAAAAACATCACTCATTATAAGTAAGTAGAGTATTTTTGCTCGCGAGATGGTTGTTAAGGGGTCCATTCATTTTTTTTTTCTCTCTAAAAATTGAACCTTAGCCACTACCCAAATACTTTTCTATCAAAATTTTCCAACACTTGAAGGGAAATAATGATAAAGGGATCTATCATTGTCCTTTCCCTCTTTTCTTTGGCCCTTTTGTGAGCTATTTACTGTCTTTCCCATATTGAGAGCCTTGCAAGCATAAGATAACAATGAAATCTAATGCACGGGATAAACAACCCATGTAAACCGATTAAACCCCTCAAGCATCATAATGAGCGTCTGCAGGGGAATTTTTAAGACATAGAAATCCTCATCGACAATAGCTTTCTACACCATGCCCACATCTTACTCTCAAATTCTTCGACACACTCTTCCATGACTTTTCCTTCTCCTTTCGATTCATCTCTCCTCACTAAAACTTCG
Source organism: Picea mariana (assembly GCA_032191745.1). Lineage (NCBI taxonomy): Eukaryota > Viridiplantae > Streptophyta > Pinopsida > Pinales > Pinaceae > Picea > Picea mariana. The sequence continues at coordinate 11,225 of JASDQU011025964.1, forward strand.
ATCACCTAAATGTATTCCTACAAACTCTTGAAATTTAACAAAACACAACCTTATTCATTGATTTCATATGGGAGACTCCAATCTTCTCCCATTCAATTTATTTTGAACTTTACCTAGCGACTTCACTTTCTTCTCCCTTGACCACTAAATCTCTCTCCACTAAAAATTAGAGGGTCAACACCTAGCATATTTATATTTTTCATGAACTCCATGTTGATATTATGGTAGTTGCAGGAGGTATTAACCTCCATGTGTAACCTTTGGCTAGAATAGAATATTCTAGAAGCAAGAGAAACTCTAAACAGATGTGTAAAAACCCTAGAAGACAAGTCGACTCAGTAAAATAATTAATATTGAAGTATTAGCCTCTAAAAGGACAAGTCGGCTCAAACAGGTGACAAGAACCACTATAAATAAGAGATGATGTAGCTCATTTGTATTCACCCACTTCACTCACTCTCTCAGTCAAGTCTAGTGCAAGTTTGGAGCTGCAGTTGAAAGGATGGAAGGTGGATCTTCTGGGGTGGTTTTTGGTCCCCTTAGTATCTCTTGGTGGTTATATTATGATATTCTTGGTGGTATTCTTGGTAAGTGCAACTGCAACTATAAATGTTGCAGCTGAGTATTGTTCTTGTTTTGTGGCTTTGGGACTTTCTATCTGGTGAGCTATATTTGGAGAAAGATTTTCTCTCTTGGTTATTTATTGGTTCTAGTGTTGCTTCCAGAATCGTTCTATCTAGCAAAGGTTATGGTGCTCGGGGGTGGTTGTGTGCCTATGGTTGGGTGACAATATTGTGATATTGTGTCTGGTAAAATGAGCACATTGAATATTTTAACAAGTAATAGGTTCACATTAACTTCAGAACAACCTAACCACTGGAAGGTAGAGCGGGAGTTCTTTTTCAAGCTCGTTGTAGCACCAGTTGTAGCTGCAACCATGGTTTTTGATTTTGCAGTTGCAATAAACCCTAATCCAACTCTTTGGGCACCTTAAGTGAAGCATTGGACCTGATTTTTTTAGCTATTCTAGTGCGCCCTAGCCTAATGCACCCTCTAGTGTCCCCAACCAGCAGAAACATCAAGTTTGAGGTTTGGGTCAAAGTCAAAGTCAAAGGTTGATTTTTGGTCAAAGTTGATTTTTGTGGTCAAAGTTGAAATTTCATAGTTTCTAGCTTGTTCTAATCATTGAACCTTTTGATTCAGTTTCTAACCTCTTCTTGTCAAGATGGTGTCTAGTTTCAGATTAGAAGACAAGCTAAATGATGCTGCAAATTTCAAAGGTATGCACTTGTATATGATTTTCATGTTATACCATCCAGAAAAGCATGACTGTATTTTGCAGGGAATGTACAAGAGACCTTGTCCAAGCAGTGATCTTGGATTCAGTACATTCAGAGGAACAAGCAGTTGAGGCTCCAGGTTTCAAGTTTGATTGATCAAATTGTTAATTTTCAATTTGCACAATTCAAGTTTGATAGTTGCTATAGTACAAGTAAATACTATAGTTGAGACAACAATCTTTGAAAGGTTCTATAACTGTTAGGCATACTTGGTTGTATGTAAGTACTATTGATATAGATACTTATTGCACTTGTTTGCAAAATGAACTAACATCTTCTCTAGGAGATATTTCTTGTTCCCGGACAGGTCACCTTGGTAATTCTATGATCCTTGTTACCATAGATATATTCTTATGAAAATGCTATTGGAAATACTTTTTCTCTTGTTGTTCTTGTTCCAGACATGTTACAGACGATAGCTCTGAGAAGGAGCTACAGTGACAATTGCAAACATGGAGCAGATGACTCCATAAAGTGGTGAGGCAGGTGATCTCACCAAGTACCAATTCTAAAGGAAGTGTGTAAAACAAAAGAAGTTTTGGACATCGTTCACTCAGATGTGTGTGGACCAATGTCAACCTCCTCACTAAGCGGGAGAGTACACCTCAGATGATTTCAAGACATTCTACAAAGAGGTCGGGATTAGGAGGGAGCTCGCTAATCCTCAACAGAATGGTGTAGCAGAAAGAAAGAATCGATCCATTGAAGAATCTATCAAGGCAATGATCAATGACCAGAATATATCCATGTTTCTATGGGGAGAAGCTGTTACGACAGCCGTATATGTTCAGAATAGAAGTCCTCATCATATATTGAAGAACATGACTTCCAGAAGAAGGTTTCTCTAGAAAGAAGCCAAGTGTTGAACACTTGAAGATCTCAGTCAAGAAGAAAGAATGGAAGGAAGCTATGATGGAAGAATATCAATCATGAAAAATGATGTATGGGAAATTGTGCCTAGACTTGAAGGAAAGTCTGTAGTCACTTCAAAATGGGTTTACAATATAAAGCATGCAGTATATGGGAGTATCGATAAATACAAGGCAAGATTCGTGGCTAGAGGGTTCTCCCAGTAGGAGGGAGAAAAATATGATGAGACGTTTACTCCAGTTTCCAGATACACCTCTATCACAACCATCATATCTCTTGTAACATCCATGGGTTGGATTTTACATCAGATGGATATAAATACCGCTTTGCTCAATGGAGTAATTGAGTATACATAGAGCAACCTCAAGGTTTTGAGGTACACCCGAGAGAAACCCATGTATGCAGAATAAAGAAGGCCTTGTATGGACTCAAGCAAGCTCCGAGAAATTGGTATGCACGAATTGACAGTTACTTGACGAGACTTGGATTTTCCAAGAGTTATGTTGATCCAAACCTTTATTATAAGGTTGTGAATGATGCACCTGTGATTCTACTACTATATGTTGATGATTTGTTTCTAACAGGTGCAGAGCCTCTCATTATTCAGTGTAAGAGGGAGCTAGCCTCTAAATTCGGTATGAAGGATCTTGGTCTCATGCATTATTGTTTGGGACTAGAAGTATGGCAAAAGTGTGGTGAAATATTCCTGGGGCAAGGGAAGTATGTTGTAAATATCCTTCAGAAGTTTGGGATGATGGATTACAAATCCATGACAAATGCTATGGTGAAAGATATGAGGAAGTTGAGAGACTATGATTCTGATCTAGTAGACTCGTCCCCGTACCAGCAGTTGATTGGCTCATTTATGTATTTGGTTAATACTCGGTGGAACATTTGCTTTGTTGTGAACACGTTGAGCCAGTTCTAGGTGGAACCTAGACATGAGCATTGGATAGTTTCAAAGCACATTTTGAGATATCTTCGTGGGATGCTAAATTATGGTTTGAGATATGACTCAAACATTGATGTACAACTGCATGGATTTACTGATTCAGATTGGGCATGGAGTGCAGATGATAGAAAGAGTACTTCTTGTATATGTTTCATTTTGGGATCTGCTATGATATCATGGGCTAGCAGGAAACAAAAGTATGTTGCACTCAGCATTGCAAAAGCAGAGTATATTGCAGCTTGTGATGCTTGTACAGAAGCATTATGGATTTGTAAGATGGTTTCTGGATTATTTGATCAGGTGTTGGATTCGACTATGATATATTGTGATAATCAGAGTTGTGTGAAGCTTTCAAAGAACCATGTGTTCCATGACAGGTCGAAGCACATTGAGATCAAGTACTATTTTATCTGTGATAAAGTTTAGAAGGGAGATGTGATTCTCCAGTACATCTCCACCAATGAGCATACAACTGATATTTTGATGAAGCCTTTGTCCAAGATAAAGTTTGCATACTTGAGGGACAAGATGGGACTTGTGGAGATTACTCTATTGGTTGAAAGGGAGGATATGACTTCCTCGGTTGGGAGGGAGTGTTGATGGACAGACATTCTCCATGTGGAGAATGGTCCAGGCTGACATATTTTTTATGTGTATCATGCTAGTATAGCTTAGATATGATGCTTCAACATCATGCTATTACATCTTAGATATGATGCAGATGTCGTGAGACACATCGTGTTAGTACAACTTAGATATGATGCATTAGCATCATGCTAGTACAACTTAGAGACTATGCTTATGCCTGAGTCGCATCATGCTAGATATGATCATGCTAGTACAACTTAGATATGATGCAGAGCATCATGCTAGTACAACTTAGAGATGATGCAGATGACTCACATCATGCTAGATATGATCATGCTAGTACAACTTAGATATGATGCAGAGCACCATGCTAGTACAACTTAGATATGATCATACAAATTAGAGTTGATGCAAAGGCATTGATCTACATCATGCAAGTATAGCTTAGAGATGGTGCATTGACACCATGCTAGTATGGCTTAGAGATGATGTAGACGATACTCCACATCATTCAAGTACAACTTAGACAGGATGCATTTGCATCATGCTAGTACGACTTAGAGATGATACAATGGAGAGGATGGTTCTTCTAGCCATTGAGGAAACTCAACATATGTTGGGACAATCATTCTTCTAGGATGTATATCTGGATTAGAAGAATGGTCCTTGTGACACTCTATTGAGTGTGTCGAGTTCAGCACACGACTTATTCATCATCATGCTCGATTACTCAGGTAGAGTATGGCCTTGAGAGATGATGCAGACAATGATATGATTTGATGCCATGAGACCGTTGTGTTGCATGGTGATAGCCCGTGTAGTTATTAGTTGATCGCAGTGGAGACTGTATGTCTCTGGAAAGTAGCTATGTGCTACTATGGTGGATGTATCCCACTACTAGTGACTATGTTGTTGATGATTGCAGCTATGTGATACATTCTCCATCTTACAAACCTGTGAGATGTGGATCATTGCAGCTATGTGAGATATTCTCCAGCTTACAAACCTGAGAGAAAGCCCTTGAAGAGGGTATGTGGTTTCGTTCTGAGATAAAGCTGGAACGTAGATATGACCTCCTCCATTCAAAGAGTTGAGAAGAACTCCAGATGATTATCATGTGGGAAAGGTGATCTGCTGAGTTGGACATGCCTGTGGTTGAGCACAAGGTGAACATGTGAAACCCCAAAGTGTTGGGTGCATCGTCATGAGAACATAAATGAAGATGATGTGTTCACCTCCTATGAGCAACATAGTTGACGAGAAACTCCAGATGATTCTCCTGTGTGAGGCACTAGGAAAAAAGATATGTAGAGTGGATGTGTCTGTGGATGAGCACAGGTGAACGTGTGAAGAGATGGTTCTTCTGTGTAATACAATAAGGCAGAGATATGGACATCCATATGGACATTCCCCTAGTGGATGAGCACTAGTGGGTGTATCAGATTCTTTGTTATATTGTACAAGAGTCAGACCTGCCTATAACCCTAATTGTAATGTAAAGCATACAGGTCGGCCCCACCTTAATGTGACTGTTAATTAATGTAAAAGATAATTAATATGGTTAATATTAATTATATTATAAGCTAGTGAGGTCAGCCCTGTTGTACCAATAGACACTTATGTTGATAGGTTCAGGTTAGTATAAGTAAAGGTAAATTCCCCATTGAGGAAACGTATCCTTCAAGTGAGTTTGGAAATTTCAGCAAGTACACTTCCTTGGAAAAGGTGCGCACCTCTCTTGGGAGATAGTATTATAGGGTTTGAGCACCCTCTTGTGTGATAGGGTTTATCTTGGCGATGAAGGTATTTCTCTTGAGGAGTATAGCAAAGTATTTGGTTGGGTTTTATTTCCTTGTTGAGAAGGGTTTCCCAGGATACTTCTTGTGTTCTTGTGCATGGTGCTTATTCTTGTGATCTTGGTTGCTGCAACATTTATGGTTATGGTTAAATGCTAAAAATAGCATGAACTTCATGCTTAACCTAGCCTATTGAAAAATCAACATGGTATCAGATTTTAGGTCTTTAAAGAACCCATTGCACAAGCATCCACCAAGTCTCAGCTCACCTTCTGCAAAACCGTACGACCCTTCTAGGGTTTCCAGAAAATTTTGTACGACCTTCCTTTCAGTGGTGATTTATCCCTTAATACTTGGACACTGGGGCCACTTTTGGAATAGAAGAGTATAGACTCCTCCAATGCATATCTAGAAGCTCTCAAAGTGAAATTCCGAGAAATTTTGATTTTTGGCCCTAGGGTTTCTAAGGTGCCGAAATTTCCTGCAGAATATTAATTCTAGATTTTTGAAGAAACGTTTCTCCTGAATCAAAAAGAATCTTTGGGAAACTATCAAGTTGATTTTTGGTAGTCATAAGTCCAACATAATCCAAGGTTACTAATTCAACCTAATCATTAGGTTTTCAAAATCCAATTGGCGAGAGTTTGAAGAAACCAATCAAATGAAGAACATAGCCTTAATAGAAGATAGGCTTGATGGAGCAAGCAATTTCAACTCCTAGAAATCAAGGCTTCAAGTCACCCTTGAAGAATATGACCTCTTGGATGTGGTAACTAAAACCCTACCATTCACAGCTATAGATATAAGAAAGGAAGAATATATCAAAGAAAGAAAATTAATCATCTACTCAGTAAGAGATCACCTCTTACCTCGTATTGCCAACCTGAAGACATCCTATGATATGTATGAAGCCTTAAAAGGAATGCTTGAAAGTGACAACACTCTTAGAGCTCTTACCTTAAAGAACCAACTTCAAAGTACCAAGATGACGAAGGGTGACACAGTTGCCATCTTCTTTATGAATTTATCAGAGATTAAAGAACAACTAGAGACCACCAGAGAAATCATGTCTAATAGAGAACTTGTCTTAAACACTCTCTAGAACCTTCCAAAATCATGGGAGCCTTTCTTTTAGAGTATCAGTGGAAGAGAATCTCTACCAACCTTTGATCGTTTATGGACAGATTGTACTCAAGAAGAACTTAGACTCAGAAATAGAGGAGTGGAAGACTCCTCAGAAGAAAATCATGCTCTTGCACTTCATACAAAGAAAGGAGGAAAATTCAAAAGAAATTCCAGGAAAACATTTAAAGGTGAAAAGTCTTCATCAAATCCATGTTATCAAAGAAGA
>JASDQU011025964.1:27565-37907 GCA_032191745.1 Picea mariana
GTTAATGTATTTAGACATCTAGGAATATGTTGATATTCAATGTAATCAAAATAACGTTCCAAGAGGCGAATTCACAAATACACCCGTAACAAAGTAGGACTTCGAATAGTATAGACATTACGTAACTGTAGTACTACAAGCTGCGAATCGAGTCGCACAACCGAATGACAGATTCCAAGCAAGATAGCATCAACCAATAATTCGATAACAGCGCTGTAGTCTGCAATATTGTTGGTCGCACGACCAAGACACACACCTCGTAAGGAGACAAGTTCGTTTGTAGGGGCGTAGATTGCCCATGCAGCGGAAGCAAGGTTCTGAGTACTACGGCTAGCGCCATCAACAAAGCCAATATAGGGTAGCGAAGAATCCGACATCTGGAAATCAAACACAGCGTTACATGAGGGTAGAGACCAGATAATGACAAAAGCAAGCTATAGTAACACACAAGAAGTATGATACAATAAAAATACAAGTACTCGTGCATAGATGATTTTATGCATAGTACTTCTTCAAGTACAACCCATTCCTGGGTTCACTGAAAGGGATACCATCGTAATCTACTAACTCATAAGCTCCTTTTTCCAAAACTCGTCGAACGATATAAGTACCATGCCACATGGATTCAAATTTCCCATCTCCTAACATATCTCGATCTTGCTCATAGAGGAGAACAAGATCTCCTTCGGAGAAAACGCGAGGCTTGACATGCTTGTCATATTGGGCCTTGACACGCTTTTTCTAAGCTTCTATGACTAGGGTGGCATCGCGTCGAGTTTCGTCTAATCGCATAAGATACAATAGACGTTCTTCTTCAGCAGAAGTGTTGGGTAGGAGTTCAACAACTAGTTTTAAAGAGGGTATCTCGCATTCAATCAGGAGAATGGCTTCCACACCATAGACTAACCGGAAAGATGTAAACCCAACAGCAGACTTGATGGATGTCCGGTACGCCCACAATGTCGAAAATAACATTGTGTGCCAACTTGTTTTGTGAACTCCTATCATCCGTCGGAGCATAGTTATGAGAACTTTGTTAATTGCTTCGACTTGGCCATTGGCTTGTGGGTAATAGGGCGTTGAGTTATCATGGTGAAGACCCAACTTTTCAGTAAGTTCGGACATCATAAAATTCCTGAAGTGGCTACCGTGATCAGTGACGATAGCTTGGGGAACACCAAACGATCTATGACATGATTAAAAATGAATAATGTTGTGGTCTTTCCAGTGTTGTCAAATGTCGGCATTGCCTTGGCCCATTTCGTAAAGTAATCGACGACTACAATAATGTAACCATGCCCCCCGGCCAAGTGAGGGTGACATGTCATGAAATCGATGCCCCATTTCACAAAGGGACCAACTGAGACCACAGGGTGAAGAGGAGTGGGATGTGACCGTATCTTGTGAGCATAGGTCTGGAAAGCATGGCATTTTTGAACGACGATTATGCAGTCGTTAAATAAATACGACCAAAAATACCCTGCTTGTAAAATATTCTGGGCAGTAGCATACCCAGACATATGACTACCACAGGCTCCAGAATGGAAGTCATTCAAAGCTCTCTGGGCCTCGTCGAAAGTGAGGCAACATCGAAAAACGGAGTCAATCCCCCGACGATAAAGAGTATCCCTGAGGATAATATATTGATGAGCTTGGTATCGTATTCGACGTCAGTCAGTACTGGAAAAAGTGGGCCGGAAAGTCTAGGTTTGGAGATATATAATGATATCACCATACCAAAGATCATTAGTGCTGATGAGGAAAAGGGATTCATCGGGTAATGAATCAGCTGCTACATTTTTCGTTTCAGAATAGGGAAAGTCACATATCAATTCAGCAAACACTAAGGATTTCTTAGACTTGGCACGTTCGAATTCCAAGTCAAAATCCTGGAGTATCACAATCCATCTGGAGTATTTTCCCCCTAGAAATTGACGTGTGAGAAGGTGTTGCATAGGGTTGCAATTAGAAATCACTGTAGTCTTGCGCGAGAGGATATAGTGCCGGAAGCATTGGACGGCTTGGACGGCAGCCAAGGCCAGTTTTTCGACATGTAAATACTTGATTTCGGTAGGTGTTAGACTTCGACTCAAGTAGTAAATCACATGTTCGTTGTTAGTATCATCCTCTTGGATGAGAACCATACCAATGGTGTAATCTGAGGCAGCAAGGTAAAGGAAATAATCGCGACTGTAATCAGGGGGAAAGAGAAGCGAAGCATGCGTTAGGGACAATTTCAAAGCCTCAAAATCATTGTTGGTGATGGTATCCCAGACAAACTCAGAACCCTTCTTAAGGAGTCGCGTAAATCCACGAGTGATCTCGGCGTAATTTGGGATAAAACGACAAAGAAAGTTTGCTTTCCCCTGCAAACTTTGTAACTGGCGAAGAGTAGAAGGAGGACGGAGATTAAGGATCGCCTCAACCTATAAAGGATCCACCCGGATCCCTTGACGCGAAATGATAAAACCTAGAAGGCAGTCGGATTCCACACAAAAAACACACTTATGAGGATTCAAACGTATACGATAGAACCGACAATGAACAAAAATGGCTCGGAGGTGGGTTGGGTGATCGACTCGGCGCATTGAATGAGTAGGTAAATCGTCCAAATATGGTTGAACGATGTGCTTGATATAATGGAAAGCATAAGACATAGCGCGTTGAAAAGTTGCGCCTGCATTCTTAAGACCGAAAGGAAGTTTTCGATAGGCAAAAGTACCCCAAGGAAAAATAAAAGCAGTCTTATGTTGATCCTCGGGAACTATGTTGATTTGATTATACCCGGAGAAACCATCCATGAGAGAGAAGATTTCACTTCCAGCACAATCGTCGACAATCTGATCGACGAAGGGGGTAGGAAAGTTGTCTTTGGGACAAGCTTTGTTGATATCCCTATAATCAACGCATACACGAATTGTGCCTTGTTTCTTGTCAATCGGGACAAGATTGGAAACCCAGTTTGTGAGAGCCACCGGATAAATAAATCCTGCTTTCAGAAGTTTTTTGACTTCGATCTTGATAGCAGCCGCTTTACGTGGGTGAACTGGATGAAGGCGTTGCCGGACGGGTTTAGCGTCGGGGTATGTCTTTATCTCATGCATCACAATCTCAGGGTCGATACCCGACATTTCTTCGTAACTCCAGGCGAAGATGTCACGAAACTCTTTGAAAAGGGACGTATAGGTGACGATTTCGTCAGAAGAACATGAAGCTCCGATATGGACATTTTCGACGATTCCAGGCTTGATGGATATGTCGAGGGGAATCATGGGCGAGATATTGCTTAAGTTCCCTTCGAAAAACACATCATGTGTGGACCCGGGAACGGTAGAGATGACAACAATGGTCGACGGGGTCGAAATCCGTTGGTAGTTCTCAACGATATGCTGCTCCAGAAAGAGGATGGAATGATGATCCCCATCGTCCCAAGGGGTGTCCTCCATGACAGACATGATCATCTCGTCAGTGGGAAAAATGACACGAAAAGGATTGGGACACAACTCACCAAGAGAGGAGGAAGAATGTGTTTCTGATTGAATGGCTTGATAGGCGGACTCAACCGGACTTAACGGCATTTCGTCACCGTAATGAAGATGATCTCCAGGGTCAGGTACTATCCAAGGGTCGTGAAACACAGGATCAGAATAGAGCAACCTCCTTGGATGGACGGACAGGCTTCAGACCTAGGATATGCCGCCTTTTATCACACTTGCTTTAGGAATGCTTTGTTGGTACGGGGCACTCTGACTATGAAACCTTTCACCCCTGCCTTACCTTTAAAGTGCATACACCCTATCTACCTTCAAACTTCAGAGCTAAACATGTTAGCCTTATAACACTTGGATGAATGAAGCCCTTAGTTAGGAGGGAATGCTATGAACAACCCCTTATATCTCCTCATGAATGAGTGGATCAATCTCTTACCCATCTTCTATTTATACTTTTCTTTTCCATGCAACCTATTTACCCTAGACATTAGGATGTTCATGAATCGAGGTGGAGATCATGTTGATTGAAGCAACAGACGTGCGTGGAACATCGGGCGGTGGAATGGGGAAAGTACCCATTAACGAAGAGTCTTTGATAAGGCCTACACCGACGTTCTCATAACCCGGGGGGGGTTTAGCGATGAACGGTACATTGCCATTACAAGTATCGGAGTTAAATAAGGCTAATTGGTTGATAGTGACAACCTTCCCTTGATGTGGGAAATGTACCACACGGAAAAGGGTCGACACAACTGCGCGCATGGAATCGATCTAGCTGCGGCCAAGCAGAAGATTGTAATCAAGGGGAGCGTCGAAGACTTCCACTTCAACTTGGACCGTTTTTCCTTCTAGCGTGATAGGCAACAAAGGAAGGACACCGTAGGACTTAAAACCAGAGCCATTGAAGGCTTTGAGAGTATTCTGGGATTCGTTCAAAGGGGGAGAGCCAATGGCTTTGCAGCCAGGAAGAGACATGAAACACGTCGAGGCACTCTCGTTGATAACGGTTCGACAAATGTTTTTGTCAGAGATAATCACTTGGATCTGGAACGCGAGTTGAGGTGGTAACCTTGGAATGTGATATTCCAAGTCAAAGATTATTAAATTTGTATCCATCGGATCGATTCCACCGATAGATTTCAATAGTGCCTTCAATTGTGTGGGACAACTCTGAAGGACTTCGAGGGCTGACATCGCAGAAGGTGCTTGGGCCAGATCTTCAACAATGCTGTAGTTCTGGGCAGCATGAGCATGAGGATTGAAAGCCGATTTCTGAACGACACCCTTTGGGGGGGGTTGAAGAACTGTGTCGAGGCTCGGTCGTTCGAGATGAAGAGGAGCATTGGTAGGTGGAGTCGCAGGAGAGGGTTGAACCGAGGAAGGAGGTAGATCATCAACCTTCTCTTTATATGGAGAATAATCTTTGGCTTGAGTGGTGAGTGCAATGTCGTTCTGCTTTGAATTTCCAATACACATCAATACATAGGACGTTGTAGAAGATGAGGGTTGGTCATGAATGACCAACTGAGCCTGTTGTTGAGACGGGAAGGGTTGGGACAAAACAGACAAAGCAGATGGTTTTGGAGCTCCTTGAAGGAACTTAGTAACCTCGGTGCATCATGGACAATACTTCGTGTAGTGATCATAACCATAGATAAGACAAGGGTATCATGGTTTGCGCTTATCCCGATTGTCAACAGGGGTAGTTTTGGTTTTCTCTGCTTGAGGAGTATTTTTGCCCTCATTATTCTTACCCCATCCCTTTTTAGATTTGTTTTTATCGGCAGGGGTAGATTGAACTACATTTACCTCAGAAGTTTTTCCGGTGGGAGGGGCAGGAGATGGAGCATTTTGAACATTAGAAGAAGCAGATTTGGGGTTTGCACTTAAAGCGGAATGTGGTTGGGCTTGGAAAGTACCAATCACACCGTCAGCAGCATGCGAGGCAGCTGGAGTAGTTGAAGTGTTGGAAGTAGAAGGACGAGGTAAGTCATGTAGTAAATCGTAAAGGGTTCCCGTTTGTGAGTAAATAAGGTCAAGATATTGAGCATGACTTATAACCTGCTCTTCCATGACTACGCCACCCATGGCAATGTCATGACTGATGTCATTCACAAATGACTTTGTGAACCACTCTGCCAGCAACTGATCGGGGAGATCGAATTTAATGAGACGGCATCTCCGTCGCCACTCATGAATGTGATCGGATATATGAGTGGCCTTGTTCTATTTGAAAGAAGTCAAAATCTCGGTCCCCATGTCATAACGGATTGGTAACTGGTAATGCGTAAGGAAAGCCATAGCTAGGGTGTTGAAGTCAGAGAAGAAACCTCGTGGCAATTCGATATACCACTTCATAGTAGAACCTGTGAGGGTTCGTTGAAAAAGACGTAAATGAATAGAGTCATCCATCAACGAATTGGATGAGCACCATAGGTGAAAAGTCATAACGTGATTGTTTGGGTCCTCTCCCGCTTTGCCATCAAATTTAGGAATGTCCGATGGAAGCTTGGCTGGTATAGCAGGCCATTGGGGAGAGTGACGAATTGGATCATTTAAGATCCTTGACAAATCCAGAAGATCCAAAGTGGCGATAAAGGGTAACTGTCGATTCACCTGCAGGTACTGGTGGCTTTGGGGAGGAATCCCCGTCGGCAAACTAGTAGGACCATAAGCAGTCTGCATAGAATGTGAAGACCCAGGCAGATTCGGTGGTGGTTGGAGAGGATAGTAGCTCATGCGATTGTATCCCGGAACAAGAATGTGAGTTTGAGCAGTCGAGCCCCAAATAGGATTGAACAAACTGGGATATGGTTGGCCCATACTAGGGGGTACTATGGACGCAGCTGGAAACTGCTACCCCCCAGTCGATGGAGGAGGATGATGTATCAACTGATTCCAATACTGGGCCAATGACGGAGGTATATTTTGTCCATAAGGTGGGTTCGGTCCTCCCATCGAAGGTGGTGTTCCAATTGGGGGCAGTGTTCTAATTGGGAGTTGAGTTCCAATTGGGACTTGCGTTCCAATAGGAATTTGCCCGCTAAGAGGGGGTTGAGTCATACCACCTGGATGAAATTGTCCACCAACGGGAATCTAGTAATTTGGTGTGAATGACAGAATAGTGCCACTAGAATGAATACTGCCAGTGGAAGACAAGGAAGGTCCTCCAAAAGGAATTGAGGGAGTGTTGGAATAAAAACGGGAAGAGAGTGCCCAAAAGAAGAGGGACCACCAGGAGAGCCGGATGGGGTTTGTGTAGGAGTAGGAATGGAAGCATTCAACACACAATATCCGGGTGGTAGTGTCGGAGTGATGTTGGGAATTCGCGGTGTGTTAATGGGAGCAAGATTAACCGCAGTAAACCCGGTTGGAACACCCGTAGTCTCTGTGAGATGGGCCATTTCGGTAGGGACGGTAAAGTGATAGGCGGTAGTAAATGGTACTGTCTCTAGACTAGAGATTGCGGAAATCACAGATGGGGTGATTTCGGAAATCACAGGTGAACCTGGACCAAAAGGTCCCGTCAAAAAATGCCTTTAGACCAAAAAGGGTCTTGGTCCCCATGTCCAGTCGGAGATCCAGAATACACAACAATTAAGTCTCCAGAAGAGTTTGCTCGCATAAAACATCTCTCAGAATTGGGGTGAAGTCAAAAGTCCTCTAGAGTATTGGTGATTCGGAAATGTTCGAGAGAGTCATTTCATTCCACTTGTGGCGTGGTGACGTCTGGGACTTCACGCTGCTGAGGAGAGCCCTCAGGGGAACTGGTAGGCAAGGGTTGAGAACCTTCCATATGCTCGGGAGATAAACCCTACATTCTACGTGAATGACGCATAGGAGCTATTGTAAATGAGTAACAAACTTCACGAAGAAAATTGTATAGTCAACTTCGATAAACAAACAACACGCGCTAGTAAACAAAATCTAGAAAGCAACACCAAGCAAACAATACCTTCTAATTCCGAAGCCACTAGTTGGTGATGAAATCCAACGTCACAACAACGAGACGAGAAGCGGTTGGGCTAGGGTGGAAAAGTTACACCGACGACCTACTTAACGAACTTACACCCTAGTGCAAGCTCCCACACATAATCGTGGGTATACCCTCCAAGGATCCCGAGTGAGTTTGGTCAACGTCGATTCTAGGTACCGTGAAGACTTTCCCCTTCACAATCACCTTGTGTAAGACCCTAGAGAGATAGGCCACTAAGGTTACCATTGACAATAATAAAGCCTGGGGGGACAGTCGACAATTCGATCCACACGCAAGGGCAGGGTATCGAGCCCGAAATCAACTCAAAAGGATTCCACTCATCATTGTGGGTATACCTCCGAGTGACCCCCGTAATACGTGCAATCTCTACACCGATATCAAAAAAGCAGGGTGAGTAACTCTGCCAATATCAATGTGACCTCGTGTTTGACCCTTGTGTGAGAAGGGCTTCCCAGGACAAGATGTTGCAAATGGAATTTAACACTCCCTAACACAAGATGTTATTGTGTGTTTTGTGCTTTGGAGAGTGTATCTCTCTTCCTACTCCAAAGCGCTAGCCTAGATAAATGTTGGTGTAATAGAGCCATAGAAAAGAGTTACTAGGTAAATTTTACAATTGCGCAGTGTTATTAAGAGCTGTTGTTTACTCAAGGGAAACGGAGATGAAACTGATGTTGTATAAGACTCTGACCCAACGATGCATGGATGAGAATGAAATATATCGATTTGCGTTCAATGAATCCTATGTATGGGAGGGAGAGAGAAGGTTTCCGGATCAAACTTTAAACTACAAGACACAATTTCTTTTAAAATGCAAATGCAACAAATCACGCATCAATAACAATTCTCTATTGTTCCTCTTTTTTCAATAATTTCAACAATTGATTTTCAATGTTTTCGAAAACGACAATGCTTTTGAAAGAAAAACATTTGTTCACTTTTCAAAAAAGGACCCACACCATGATAGTGAGAGTACAGAAAATCAAAAACCAATGAATCAAGCAATGGATAAAGATCCAAACCACTCTTTCAATGAAAACAAAAATAACAAGCAAACCAATCTAGTCTTTTCAATTGCATAAGAAAAGTGATCTTTCAAACAATAAGCAAATGATAAAGACAAAGAAACTTAACTTTCAACTGATCTCCGGTCCTTAACCAATCAAGCACACTCAGATGCCGAGATCAGAGAGTACAGCTTCGCAAAGAAAAGTCAAGAAATGAAAGTCAAGAACAAGTGACAGAAAGAGCCTTTGAAATCCTAAGACTATTCGTGCACGAAAACGAAGACAAGAAGAACATCAATCAATGGTCCAAGAGACTATTTTTAAGCATCTAAACTGATCTGGGCAATTCCAGATGCAAAAACTCAAATCCAAAACTTTGAAAAAATGAGTTCGCAGGCTGGAAATATTACACAGTGCAAGAATTGGTGATTCTCGTAGGTGGGCTTTGAGCAGAGTGTGAGAACCTCGCACTGAACCTAAAATCAGGGTGCGAACCTTATAGATTCTCGCAGGCTACTGTGAAGTGCAGTGCGAGAATCTCTGAAACTAGTCAAATTTTTGGAAAAAGACACAAAATTTGAAGAGGCCTCTGGACCCAGAGGGTCTATCAGGGTATCCTAAAGACTCAGAGATTGATATGAATGGAGAAAAGAAAGGCAAGAGAAAATGGACAAGGAAAAATACCAAAAACCACAAAGAAAATGAGTTGTTCCCAGTGGAGTCGCCAATTTTGTTATCGGACTAATCGGTAGGTGCGGACACTAACAGATCTCCCTAGATCCACTTGGATCTAGAACAAAACAGGACAGGACATGACTCTTTCCCTAAGTTTTGACCATTGAATTAGCTAGTAGGAAGGAACAAGTAACATACCCTTGTATCACTTCCTAGGGTCTCTATTGCTCCCATTTCACTCCAGTGCTCTCGTGAGGTCAGGACCAAGACAACACAAACCAACCAAAGTGAAGATAGCAAAATATATTCAACTGTCAACTTATGTGTATGATCAAGGAGTTACACAATAAAGTGAGAATAGATTTATGGGAACGGGATATGTCGCTGTATCATATTAATGGAAAGTAAAGATTACAACCTGATCGCCTTGATGTCGCAAGATTCCTTTCGATGGCTCTTGGCTCCAACACATACACTTTCTCAATCCTTGTATGAAAAAGATCAAGTCCTCTTGATAGACTTGCTAGAGTCTCCAAGCTCCTGTTCAAGCTAGGTCCTTCACACAATTATTTCACCAATTCTCCAATGAATCTTGCTTAACCTTTTCCATGAGAATTCCCTCAATATATAGGAGAGAATGAGATAGTTACTTGGATAAGAATGATCCCACAATATCAGGGAATCCGGTACAAGGATAACCATTCGAATGCCAACCCATTCTTCTAGAAGATTCCCTTCTAGAATCATCGAGAATTCATCGGTTTCCATGCTTTAGGATGAGTTCGCACCCTAGATATTTAGCACAGTGCGAGAAGTTCTCACCCTGGCTTAAGGCAACCTGTGAGAATGGGTCATTCTTGAACCCTAATATATTAGCAGCCTGTGAACCCTCTTCAAAAGTGAGTTTTCTGGGAAGAGATGAAAGTAACTTTTCTCAGGAGAAAGTTCTTATGAAGAGCCTGAGTACACCATTATCAATACACCAGCATGATGACCAAAATCATGGGTACATAAAGGACACTTATCTTTTATGAAAATTCACCAGCTGCTTGCAGATTCCAGGCGTTCCTCCCAGCCATAGACTCTATTGCTCATAAATTTTCAGCAACATGTCACCCCGAGCTAGGGATTGAACTCCACCAGGGCAAAAGGATTCCTAATGCTAGGCTAAT
>JASDQU011025964.1:37957-50429 GCA_032191745.1 Picea mariana
TTTCTTTTAAAATGCAATTGCAACAAATCACGCAAAAAATAACAATTCTCTATTGTTCCTTTTTCAATAATTTCAACAATTGATTTTCAATACTTTCAAAAACGAAAATGCTTTTGAAAGAAAAACTTTGTTCACTTTTCAAAAAGGACCCACACCATGATGGTGAGAGTGCAGAAAATCAAAAACCAATGAACAAGCAATAGATAAAAAACCCAAACCACTCTTTCAATGGAAACAAAAATAACAAGCAAACCAAACTAGTCTTCTCAATTGCATGAGAAAGATGATCTTTCAAACAATAAGCAAATGATAAAGACAAAGAAGTTCAACTTTCAACCGATCGTCGGTCCTTAACCAAACAAGCACACTCAGATTCTGAAATCAGAGAGTATATCTTTGCCAAGAAAAGTCTAGAAATGAAAGTCAAGAACAAGTGATAGGAAGAGCCTTTGAAATCCTAAGACTATTCGTGCACAAAAACGAAGACAAGAAAAACATCAACCAATGGTCCAAGAAACTCTTTTTAGGCACCTAAACTGATCTGGGCAGTTGAAGATGCAAAAACTCAAATCCAAAATTTTGAAAAAGAGGGTTCGCAGGCCAGCAGTATTACACAGTGTGAGAATAGGTGATTCTCACAAGTGAGCTTTGAGCAGAGTGTGAGAACCTCACACTAAACCTAAAAGCAGGGTGCGAACTCAATAGATTCTCGCAGGCCACTGTGGAGTGCAATGCGAGAACCTCTAAAACTAATCAAATTTTTGGAAAAAGACACAAAATTTGAAGAGGCCTCTGGACCCAGAGGGTCTATCAGGGTATCCTGAAGACTCAGAGATTGATATGAATGAAGAAAGGTAAGGCAAGAGCAAATGGCCAAGGAAAAACACCAAAAACCACAAAGAAAACAGGTTATCTCCCCAGTGGAGTCACCAATTTTGTTATCGGACTAATTGGTAGGTGCGGACACTAACAGATCTCCCTAGATCCACCTAGATCTAGAACAAAACAAGACAGGACATGACTCTTTCCCTAAGTTTTGACCATTGAATTAGCTAGTAGGAACGAACTAGTAACATACCTTTGTATCGCTTCCTAGGGTCTCTGTTGCTCCCGCTTCACTTTGGTGCTCTTGTGAGGTCAAGATCAAGACAACACAAACCAACTAAAGTGAAGATAGCAAAATTTATTCAACTATCAACTTATGTGTATGATCAAGGAATTACACAATAAAGCGAGAATGACTTTATGGGAAAGGGACATGCCACTGTATCATATTAATTGAAAGTACAAGGTTACAACCTGATCACCTTGATGTCGCAAGCTCCCTTTCATTGGCTCTTGGCTCCAACACACACACTTGCTCAATCCTTGTATGAAGAAGATCAAATCCTCTTGATAGACTTGCTAGAGTCTCCAAGCTCTTGTTCAAGCTAAGTCCTTCACACAATTCTTTCACCACTTCTCCAATGAATCTTGCTTAACTTTTTCCATGAGAATTCCATCAATATATAGGAGAGAATGAGATGGTTACTTGGATAAGAATGATCCCACAATATTAGGGAATCCAATACAAGGATAACCATTCGAATGCCAACCCATTCTTCTAGAAGATTCCCTTCTAGAACCATCGAGAATTCATGTTTCTCCAAGTTTTAGAGAAGGTTCGCACCCTAGCTATGTTACACAGTGCGAGAAGTTCGCACCCTAGATTAAGGCAGCCTGCGAGAACGGGTCATTTTCGCACCCTGGGATACTAGCAACCTCCGAACTCTCTTCAAAAGTATGTTTTCTGGGAAGAGCTGAATGTCAATTTTCTCGGGAGAAAGTTCTTATGAGGATCCTGAGTACACCATCATCAATACACCATCATGATGACCAAAATCATGGGTAACACAAGTGCAAGCCTTCCATGAACCTCCTAGCCTTAGACCGCACTGTTCATCAACTTAACAGTGGGTCACCCCCGAGCTGGGACTAAGCTCCACCCCAAGACAAGGAATCCTAGGCTAGGCTGAGGTTACAAGGAAAACAACACACAACCACAAGGATGGGATTCTCTCCCAAGAACCTCTCACGCTCACTGCCCACAGACCCTCATTCCCCACATGCCTGTTCCACCCCAGGAGTATATACCTTCTCTGTCACCTGGATAGTCCTTCGGCTGCTAACCTCTCTTGCCTTGGGCTATAGCAACAGACCGAACCGGAAGTCTCCAGACTCTGTGGTAACTACAAGGTTCCTTCCAAGAGTCCTCTCCTTCCTCTGCACACTCTCTCACCTGGAGAGAATCGCTCACAGGCCAACAAGCCACACATAGTCCAGTACTGCGTGGTCACAACAACCCATAGGAAAAATAGACACATGCTTTCCCAAACTGGTTCAGCAATCAGAGCATGGTCTCACGGTCACGGCTTCGGAACAAGGATATTACGCACAGGCTTGATCTCGAGCAGTGGATGCACACAGATTCTCTAGACACAACACAGGATTTTCTGGTTCAAACAGAGGTGAAACCATCTCTTTCAAAATTGATCACAGGCTTCTGGTTCAGTACAGAGGTATACACGAGTTTTCTCAGAGCCAGACACAGACTTTTCGGATCACAGGGACACACGAAGGTTCTCTGCAGAACTCGGGTCAGTCGTACTGCTCAGAGCCCATACACGCTCAGGAAGTCCGATCGAATGGGAGAAGGAACCCCCTCACAGTCCACCCTGGCCATTTTATTCGCATGCACCGGGGTCGACACTTGTCGCCCTAGAGATTGCATGCATTCCACCGGCACACATCACCTTCCCTTGGTCAGGAACTTAGGATAAAAATGTAAATGGCACATGTTCTTTTGGAATAATAATAAAATATTATCCCCAGGCTTAAGCCCCCTAGGCTAAACACTTAGCCCATTTTCCCACCTTCCAGCCTCTAATTCCTCGCCCTCTCTATGGATGCTTAGTCCCCCTTCACTCATTCATCGTGGTCGGTATGCACCTGGTGGTGTTTACAAATTTTTATTAATTGTTCTGCATGATTACATATACAATATCAAGCTCCTGGCCTTCAACACTTAGGCTCCCTGGCCTAACAAACACATAAGCCACCAGCTTATAAAAACTTGGCTCACCAGCCTATAAAACATAATTACAATCCTTTCATAATCATGATTTATGACAGGGCTCGGCCTTGGGGACACTACATTATGGAGCATATATTATACCATATTTGATCACATTGTGTCCAAAGAATTGATTTCAACCTTTCATTATGATTTTCCTTGCAAAAACTACATGTTGTATTCCCTCAACTTGCAGTCAACCATAATCTATCTCTAAGCAACTAGTGGTTTCCTACAAATTAACTAAAAAAATATAAAAAGAGATTTAAAGGGAAAGGGAGGCGATGTGTTTTTGGCTAACCTCATGGTTTAGAGACCCAGACCCGTGATTATAAAAAGTAATAACCTTGAAGTAAAGAAGACATGCCCCTAGTTCTCATTTTTTTTTCTTCTAAGGTTTAATACTTTCTTGAATCCATTCTATTAAATTTAGGGGGCTATAGAGGATTCATTTTTAGGAAATATTTCACTTCAAGGTTCTCGTACTCGTGATAAAAGTGAACTCAAAGTGAATTTTCTTGTAATTTAGATTTTTCACCGGAAGCTAATAATTTACATTGAACTTAATGTTATCTAGTAACCAAGTTTTTCATAGATCCACCTCTTCAAATAAGCTCGAATGGAAAAATATTCCATTATTTGATTTTGTCGTTTTGGTATATTTCACAAGAAAATTGCTAATATATTCTAGGTTTGTGTGTCCCAAAAAATCATGGGAAGAAACCGTATCTTGACCTAAAAAGAGAGTAACATTAGGTCTTCATCTTCTATATTAAAAGAGAGATGAGAGATTGATATAATAATTATCATTGTATAAAAATAATCAAAATATATTTTATGCTTCAATTAGATATTTCATAAATAATGGGGTGGGTAGGTAACATTGAAAAACTAAAATAGAAATAAATTGATGTTAATCATTTAATAAAAACAAGTGTTGCATGGTAGTGTAGTCCTTGCCTAAAAGTTATTTTACCTGCAAAATTAAAAGTTAATTTGTTGAGTTAATTAAAAGTAATCTCTTCCTAAAAGTTAGTTTACCTGCAAAATTATCAGAAACAACTTAATTGTTGGTACAATTATTTGGTGATACCATCTTGGATACAATTTGTAGAAATCAATGTGAAGAGAATTGAACCAAAAGATGGAAGATTGTAGAATTAATGATATCTATCCTATAATATTAATATTAAATATAGTATTCATTATTAATATGTGATAATGTTTTGTTAAATTTTATTCAATTAATTATTTAAATTTATTATTATTTTTCATTTTTTATTATTATATAAATTACGAAGTAGCACGAGTCCAACCACGACGGACAACATGAGATTTAGTAATTTATAAAATATTATAACATTGTATCAAGATTTATAGTAATTTATATAATGCGATAACATTTTTTACTTAAACAATTATAAACAATTATTTAAATTTTATTCAATATTATTTTTAATGTTTTAAATGTAAATTTGGAATTTTGATTTTGTTTATGATAATAAAGGTTTGTAACTAGAAATTTATCCTTCTTGACTCTAGAGTTAAAATGGATATATATTTGTATATACTATTTAATATTAATATTAATAAATAAACTATAAACTAAATTTATGATATCTATCATATAATATTAATATTAAATATTGTATTCATTATTAATATGTGCTCATGTTTTGTTGAATTTTATTCAATTAATTATTGAAATTTATTTTTATCCTTCATTTCTCATGTCTCCGACCCACAACAACATGAGATTTAATAATTTATAGAATATTATAACATTGTACCAAGTTTTATAGTAATTCATATAATGCTATAACACTTTTTACTTAAAAAATAGTATAAACAATTATTTAAATTTTATTCAATATTATTTTTAATGTTTTTAAATGTAAATTAGGAATTTTGGAATCTTGATTTTGTTTACGATAATAAAGGTTTGTACTTAGAAATTTATCTTTCTTGACTCTATGTATTTTTATTTTTCATTTTTCATGTCCAGCTTGTTCCGTGATATATATTTTGCACCCAACACTTTAGTCGTATATTTAGTAATTTATAACATTGTACCAAGATTTGTAGTAATTTATATAATACTAATAAAATTATAATTCTAATACTTTTTACTTAAATCGTATATTTAGTAATTTATAACATTGTACCAAGATTTGTAGTAATTTATATAATACTAATAAAATTATAATTCTAATACTTTTTACTTAAAGAATAGTATAAACATTTATTTAAATTTTATTCAATATTATTTTTAATGTTTTTAAATGTAAATTTGGAATTTTGGAATTTTGATTTTGTTTATGATAATAAAGGTTTGTACCTAGAAATTGATCCGTCTTGACTCTATTTATTTTTATTTTTCATTTTTCATGTCCAACTTGTTCCTTGATATACATTTTGCACCCAACATTTCCATCATATACATTTTGCAGCCAACAATTACGGAGTCACGGGTTGCAGAGTAGCGGGTTCACATTTATAGTCTCCGACCCCGACCTACTGCAACATGAGATTTAGTGATTTATATAATATTATAACACTGTACCAAGATTTATAGTAATTCATATAATGATATAACACTTTTTACTTAAAGAATAGTATAAACAATTATTTAAATTTTATTCAATATTATTTTTTATGTTTTTAAATGTAAATTAGGAATTTTGGAGTTTTAATTTTGTTTATTCATGTCCAAATTGTTCCTTGATATATATTTTGCACCCAACACTTTAGTCGTATACATTTTGCACCCAACAATTACGGAGTTGCGGGTTCACATTTATTGTCATGCTTATGTATCACGATTATTGTCATGCTTATGTATCACAAGTCCGACCCCGACCTACTGCAACATGAACTTTACTAATTTATAAATTATTATAACATTGTACCAAGATTTATAGTAATTTATATAATGCTATAACACTTTTTACTTAAGAATAGTATAAACAATTATTTAAATTTTATTCAATATTATTTTTAATGTTTTTAAATGTAAATTTGGAATTTTGGAATTTTGATTTTGTTTATGATAATAAAGGTTTGTACCTAGAATTTGGTCCTTCTTGACTCTACAGTTAAAATGGATATATACATGTATATACTATTTTATTTTAATATTAATAAATTAAATATAAATTAAATTTATGATATCTATCCTATAATATTAATATTAAATATCGTATTCATTGTTAATATGTGATAATGTTGAAATTTATTTTTATTTTTCATGTTTCATGTCCACCTTGTTCTATGATATACATTTTGCACACAACACTTCCATCATATACATTGTGCACCCAACAATTACGCATTGGCGGAGTAGCGGGTTCACTTTTTTCATTTGGCGGAGTGGCGGGTTCACTTTTTTCATTTTTCATGTCCAACTTGTTCCGTAACATACATTTTGCACCCAAAACTTTCGTCTTATACATTTTGCACCAACAATTACAAAGTGGCGAGTTGGCAGAGTTGCGCATTCACATTTATAATCATGCTTATGTATCACAAATCCGATCACAAGTCCGACCCCACATTAACATGAGATTTAGTTATTTATAAAATAGTATAACATTGTACCAAGATTTATAGTAATTTATATAATGTTATAACACTTTTTACTTAAAAAATAGTATAAACAATTATTTAAATTTTATTTAATATTATTTTTAATGTTTTTAAATTTAATTTGAAATTTTGATTTTATTTATGATAATAAAGGTTTGTACATAGAATTTGATCTTTCTTGACTCTATAGTTAAAATGGATATATATGTGTATACACTATTTTATATTAATATTAATAAATAAACTATAAATTAAATTTATGATATCTATCCTATAATATTAATAATAAATATCATATTCATTATTAATATGTGATAATGTTTTGTTAACTTTTATTCAATTAATTATTGAAATTTATTTTTATTTTTCATTTTTCATGTCGAGCTTGTTCCGTCATATACATTTTGCACCCTACAATTACGAAGTCACGGGTTGGCAGAGTTGTCTATTCACATTTTTCATTTTTCATGTTCAAAGTGTTCAGTGATATACATTTTGCACCCAACACTTTTTTAATGCAGGTTGGCTAAGTTGTGGGTTCACATTTATAGTCATGCTTATGTATCAGAAGTTATACCTTGACCAACAACAACATGAGATTTAGTAATTTATAGAATATTATAACATTGTACCAAGATTTATAATAATTTATATAATGCTATAAAACTTTTTACTTAAAAAAAAGTATAAACAATTATTTAAATTTTATTCAATATTATTTTGAATGTTTTTAAATGTAAATTTGGAATTTTAGAATTTTGATTTTGTTTATGATAATAAAGGTTTGTATCTAGAATTTGATCATTCTTGACTCTATAGTTAAAATGGATATATACTTGTATATATTATTTTATATTAATATTAATAAATAAACTATAAATTAAATTTATGATATCTATCCTATAATATTAATGTTAAATATCGTATTCATTATTAATTATTAATATGTGATAATGTTTTGTTAAATTTTATTCAATTAATTTTTGAAATTTATTTTTATTTTTCATTTTTCTTATACAGCTTGTTCTATGATATACATTTTGCACCCAACACTTCCGTCATATACATTTTTCACCCAACAATTACGAAGTTGGTGGAGTAGCGAGTTCACATTTTTCATTTTTTCATTTTTTATGTCCAGCTTGTTCCGTGATATACATTTTGCACCCAACAATTACGGAGTAGCGGGTTTACATTTATAGTCATGTTTATGTATCACTAGTCCAACCCCGACCGAGAGCAACATGAGATTTAGTAATTTATAGAATATTATAACATTGTACCAAGATTTCTAATAATTTATATAATGCTATAACACTTTTTACTTAAAGAATAGTATAAACAATTATTTAAATTTTATTCAATATTATTTTTAATGTTTTTAAATGTAAATTAGAAATTTTGAAATTTTGATTTTGTTTATGATAATAAAGGTTTGTACCTAGAAATAATTTATATAATGCTATAACACTTTTTACTTAAAGAATAGTATAAACAATTATTTAAATTTTATTCAATATTATTTTTAATGTTTTTAAATGTAAATTAAGAATTTTGGAATTTTGATTTTGTTTATGATAATAAAGGTTTGTACCTAGAAAATGATCATTCTTGACTTTATTTATTTTTATTTTTCATTTTTCATGTCCGGCTTGTTCCATGATATACATCTTGCACCCAACACTTCCGTCATATACATTTTGCACCCAACAATTCCCTCATATACATGAGACTGAGCAATTTATATAATATTATAACATTGTACCAATATTTATAGTAATTTATATAATGCTATAACACTTTTTACTTAAAGAATAGTATAAACACTTATTTAAATTTTATTCAATATTATTTTTAACGTTTTTAAATGTAAATTTGGAATTTTGATTTTGTTTATGATGATAAAGGTTTGCACCTAGAAATTGATCATTCTTGACTCTAGAGTTAAAATGGATATATGATGATGATGATGATGATTAACGTCCACTAAGACCTAATTGATCTATCAGACCTTAAGAGGGTAAGTGATAAATTTTATTCAATTAATTATTCAAATTTATTTTTATTTTTCATGTCCAGCCTGTTCCTTGGTATACATGTTAAGTAAACATTTAAGGCTCTGTTAGGTAAACATTTAAGGGTGTCAGAACTGTCCAAGGGTCTTGTGCTATATAAACATTTAAGAAAGAATGTGTGTGGCAGGTTTTACGTACTTTATAAGTATTTAGCAGAAAATGCTAAGACAAACATTCCAACTAATGCTAGCATTAATTCATCTTCAAACAATGCATAAGAAAATATATGATTCAAAAAGACTCTATTTATTTTTATTTTTTATTTTTCATGTTCAGCTTGTTCCGTGATATACATCTTGCACCTAACACTTCCGTCATATACATTTTGCACCTAACAATTCTCTCATATACATGAGACTGGGTAATTTATAGAATATTATAACATTGTACCAAGATTTAAAGTATAGTATAAACACTTATTTAAATTTTATTCAATATTATTTTTAACGGTTTTAAATGTTAATTTGGAATTTTGGAATTTTAATTTTGTTTATGATAATAAAGGTTTGTACCTAGAAATTGATCTTTCTTGACTCTAGAGTTAAAATGGATATATACTTGCATATACTATTTTATATTAATATTAATAAATGAACTATAAATTAAATTTATGATATCTATCCTATAATATTAATATTAAATATTGTATTCATTATTAATGTGATAATGTTTTGTTAAATTTTATTCAATTAATTATTCAAATTTATTTTTACTTTTCATGTCTAGCCTGTTCCATGATATATATGTTAAGTAAACGTTTAAGGCTCTTAGGCATGTTACGTAAACATTTAAGGCTGTCAAAACCGTCCAAGGACCTCACGCTATATAAACATTTAAGAAATAATGCATGTGGCAGGCTTTACGTATGTTAAGTACTTAATAATAATAAAAAATAGACAAACCTTGGATACGCTAGCATATCAAACATTGGGATAAATTTAGCTAGCAGAAAATGCTAAAACAAACATTTGAACTAATGCTAGCATTAATTCACCTTCAAGCAATGCATAAGAAAATATATGATTCAAAAAGACCATATACAATCAAAAAGTTTGGATATGCTAACATATAAAACATTGAGAATAGTGAAGCTGGCAATAAGACCTCCAATCTGTTATCCAATCAGATCATGACATATATGGTACTTTTTATTATATAAAAATCAACGTTTTTTGTTCCCTAGTTCCAACATTAGATATTATATAAATATTTGTGGTCAAAGGACAAAATAATACAAGGTCAACAAATTATCGATCGCTATAGTCCCTCTATGCCTACGACAGGAACTAATAAGAGAGAAAAACTATCATAAAATGGAAAAAGTGAAGTGTTGAGCCTATAACAACTCTCACCTTCATTTTAAAAAAAAATGAAAAGGTCCCCATTAAAATTTTAGTTCTATTGATAAGTTCATTATATGTATTTGCATTTTTGGTTTTTGAGATTCTTTTGAATATATTTACCTTTTTTTTTTCATTTTTTTTTTTTTNGTGATATTTATCTAGGATTTGTATGAAGTTTGATGAATTTTTCTTTTATTAGGGTAAGTACTATTTCAATGGTTTCTTTTGTTAATAAATTTGATTATTTTTATTTGATTTGCGACTCATTTTTGGAATCATGATGTGTAGAAGAAACTTTAAATCTATCACCCCTTATATCTTTTAGAATTTTTTTCCTTGGTTATTTTTATAGTTGCCAACAGTGGAATCCTCAAGCTCAGTGTGTATCTATATATCCAGAAAACTAGATTTCATTTCATTAATTGATTCTTAAATCTTTCAAATTCTGGATCTCATTAGTCGCAAGTACATCTCGAGATAAGTTTAATCTTAAGATAATAAATGGCTTGATTTTTTTGCACCTATTCAATCAATGGTTAATATTATTAATGCCATCTGGATCCGAATTTTATTTGTTTGTAATCACACTACAAGGGAAAAAACCTCGTAGCGAAGGTTTTGGGAAAATTTAAAAAAAAAACCTTCAATATTTGAAGCAGAGATTTTAATGGATGTTCCATATAACTAAAAACATTTGGGCGGGTAGAGGTTGTAGCCGAGTTTTTTTTCCTGGTGTTTGTATTGTTAAAGCACACCAATGCACCCTTAACACAAAAGCACCGATGCATACACATAAACTAAAAGACACCAATGCGTTTATAGATATTGCACAATGGATCTTCCTTTTTGTTGTATGCAACACTAATGGTATTATAGTTTTTACACATTGGTTCTGCATTATTTGTGTATGCAACACCGATTCTTTCAAAGTTAGTGAACATGCCAGTGCATTTTTTATTTATGTGGCCCTGCTACTTTTATTATTCTTGTGTATCCGTGTCTGTATTACCCTGTGCACCGAACGGTAGTGAAATTTTGAATATTTGAGATGAGACATCGACACTATTTTTAGTTACTATGCACCAATGCTTATATTATATTCAAAGCACCAGTGTGTATATTATATTTAGAGCACCAGTGCTTATATTATATCAAAAGCATCAGTGATTATATTATATCAAAATCACATGTACGTATATTATATTCAGAGCATTGGTGTGTATTATAAACATACGCCCCATAGTATTTTGAAGCAATAAATATAACTCCATGTCATATCGTTTAAGGAATGGCGTTTTTTTCTCAATATTTGGCATCGGTGCTTCAATGTAATTAATAGGCACTGGAGCGTATATACACTTAAAACACACCACTTTCTATATTATGGCACACACCATTTAGTGAGTTCATAAGAATACACTCCACCGATATGTATATATTTTAACTAATTGCATTTTTTACAAATTTTCAATTAATCTTCTCAAAATAAAATATCATTTTTTATATTTTTGTTATTGCATTTTGATATAATGATTGCATTAATTTATTATCCAATGGATTACACCTTTGTCATTTATAACAATGTAAATCATCCACATATTAATTAATCAACAACGCAACATTTTACAAGATGACAATGCAATAAAATAAGAAACCCATTTTATTATATATGAATAAGAAACACATGGTAATACAAAATAGGACAACTTAAAGGTCCAGAATAATCAAAATGCAACCAATATGTAATTGTTACACTTATTGGTAACATGTCCTAATGCAATTGGGACAATATGTCTAGTACATTAAACAAAATCCTTGATTTTCACAAGCAAATATTCTAAAACATACAACTTGCAATAACATTTACTTATATTGATTGACATTCATCACTTGAGCTAATGTCATCGCTCAAGATATGTGCATGCCTCATTTCTTCATCACTTGTAGGTGATATTGTACTTCGGTTATTTAACCTAATTTTTTCTTAATTGTCTTGTTTTTTATGTCTTTATTAAAATAACCCATATTTAACCCAATGTCTTTCAATTCTTCGGTTGGCTCTTCTTTGTCTATTAGCACCTATTATAGGACATCCATGGACGAGTGTAAATGTTGGCCCTCGACCAAGTTTTGGAGAACCTTGGTCGTGTTTGGCCATTTTTGGGACTTCGAAAGATGGGTCTGTTAAGAACCAAATATCAATATAGCATAGAAAAACCTCAGAATAAGTACTCAACGCCTTGAAAAAGAGATAATTTCAGATAATAAGCCTCTTTGAGGGGGAAACCTCCTTTTACCCCACATAAATGTTCAAGTACAAGATGATTCCAAATGAAAATGTCTCCTTGGTATATATA
>JASDQU011025965.1:26660-38485 GCA_032191745.1 Picea mariana
CGATAAGAATGATAACGACAATTCAGTGACGATTTTAGTGCCACTTCGAGAACCAAGTTTTCACGCTTACATTCGTGAAAACAATAATAAAGGTAAGTGTGTTAACAACACAAAAACAAAAGTGTCGTTTTATTTGAGAATTGTGACAAAAATTAAGGTTTGCAAAACACTGGTGTAGGCAACTTATAAGGATAGTAGAAAAATGTGAATTGGCTGCCAACAATGGCGACACACTGGTAGAAGTAGTTATCTCTGCCAAAAGAAAAAAAATTCAGATTAGGATAACGAGAAAAATTCTAACTCAAAAATAACAACCAGAAAATCGTGTAAACATCATCATTAACCAAATATTCCAGCAGTGTTTAAAGGATGAAAGATGATAATAGTCTCAAGACAAGCGAGTTGCGATATTAAAGATAAAATCTCCAATACTGCTAACAGAACCACTGCTGCCAGCAGGCGTCCATAGCCTCGATAGGGTTTCCATTTAACCCACTCTGACATCCGTATCCTGCCAAGAAGTTCTAGATCAGAATAAAGGACATTAAGAGGTTTCTTATTTGCAAATTTTCATATACCCGACATTGCTTCACTGCCAGCAGGCCTGTTCAGTACCCCGGCGAAGTTGTCTTGGTGCCATGCATGCATTTACCCACTGCTAGAAGACCTGTTCAGCATTCCGATGGGTTTACAAGCACTTCCCACACCTCTATTAATGGTTTATTTTGTTTTGTTTTTCAAAGATATATAGTTGAGCAGGGTGACGCTGAAAATTATGATATTTTAACATATTTTTTTCAAACCTCTGCAGAATTTTTTTTTTTTTTTTAAAGTGTCCTTTATTAAGATCCAAAGATGTTTCATTTATAGAAGCAACTTCTTAAGGCAGGGAGACATCTTCTGAGTCATTCCCTTAAGGAATAGGGACAGCATAAAAAGATAAAAGATAATCCCAACAAGCTTATGTTAGAGATTAAAATCAGTTAACTTCTTCCAAACGACAAACTTTTGCCAATCATAGATGTAAATTTCAGAAGTATAAAATTTATGTTTATACAATTTTCTTAGCAGTTATTTTAGCGAAGGAATTTTCTGTTTTCTTTGTCTGAATAGCTCAGTGTACAGGTATGCGTATTTCCAAAAACACAAGATGATAAACTCAAAGGAGAAATCAAAAACAAAAAGCAAAAGAAAAAGCGAACAAAAGAAAAATATGTACATAATATACAAGGGTTGTTATCAAGCAAAGTATCTTTTCAGGGCTTGGCCATTCACCGGATAGGTGTAAGGCTGCCCTTCAAGATTTTTCAATCGGAAAGAACTAGGACCCAACTTTTCAGCAATAAAAAACGTTCCAAGCTATAAGTTTTGAAATTTTGTATGCTCTCCCTTTCCCTCATGTGGTTTATCCCATTTCAGGATGAGGTCACCCACTTCGAAATTCCTATCAGAAGAAGAGTTAGAATCAAACCATCTTTTAACCAATAGTTGATGTTGATCTAACTTATGTTTAGCTTGGTCTCTTACCTCTTCTAGCTTCATCAAATCGTTAATTCAGTTTTCTAAAGGGGGACAATCTTCTTCTTGGATTTTCTGCGACAACTGTAGTGAAGGAAGAAGAATGTGAGGTGGCAGAATTGCTTCTCTGCCATAAACAAGAAAAAAGGGGGAGTTACCTACAACAACTTTTGGCATTACCCTATCAACCCACAATGCGTTTAACAATGCATTGTGCCAATTTTTGTGATTTTCACCCACCGTTCTCTTGATGATTTTAATCAAGTTATTATTTGTTGATTCTGCCAATCCATTGCCCTGGGGGTAATAGCTAGTAGAATACTTTAGTTTGATTCCTTTTTCCAAAGCGAACTCACTCATCTCAAGAGAGGAAAATTAAGAAGCATTATCGAATACTAAACAGTCGGGAATACAAAAACGAGTGATAATATTCGAATTTAGAAAGGCAATTACTTGATTGGTGTTGATAGTTCTTAATGCAGCAACTTCAGACCATTGGGTAGAGTAATCTGTGGCTGTCACAATAAACTTGTGCTTTTGTGAGGACAGGGGGTTGATTGGACCTATGATATCAAGGCCCCACTGTTGAAAAGGAGAGTCTACTGAAATGGGATGCAAAGGGAAGGCTGGTTTTTGTAGACGCCTTGATGCTTTCTGACAAATGGTACATTTACGACACAAGGCATGGGCTTCTCCTGCATGCAACTCTAGAAAGACTTTTTCTGCTTCATCTTTTTCAAGACAGCGCATCAGTACGCCATCAAAACTTTGATGAAACAGGATACCATTAACCAAATGAAAGAAGGCAAACTTTAATCTCAACACTCTTCTTTTAGTGGGGTTCAAGTGACGGGGGGCTGACCCATGTTCAAGACAGAATCTTATATCGTCATACCAAGGACTGACAGAGTTTTGTGTGCAATAGATTGTGTTTTGATCATGTTGTCCTAGGTTTGACATATCGCTTTCTTCTTGTTGTCCTGCTGCTGAATCAACAACTAACTTGCATAACCCTTGGCATCTCACTATTTGAGATGGGGTAATTTCTAAGTCGTACTCCTGCAAGGAGGTGACCCAGTTAGCCCTCTTTTCTCCTAGTTCCTTCTACACTAACAGGTTCCCGACAACTGGGTAAGGGAAAATAACTTTCATCCTAGACTTCAATAGATAAGACCGAAAATGCTTGACAGATTTGAAAATAGCGTAGGCTTGCTAATCTACCACTGGGTAGTTAAGTTCAACACCTTTGAAAGAAGTGCTCATAAAGGCAATGGGGACTTCGTTGTTTTCGGTGTTCTTTTGAGTTAGGACAACGGCATAGGAACGGTCAGAAGCAAAAGTGTAGAATGTAAAGTCTTGAGAAAAGTCGGGGCTCATGAGATATGGAGTGTCTATTATGGCCTTCTTTATTGCATTAAAAGCTTTATTTTCTAGGGATCCCCAGTGATATTGGGTGTCTTTCTTAATTAACTTCTGTAAAGGCCTGACCATTTCGGAGAAACTGGGGACAAATCTTCTCACAAAGTTAATCTGGCCTAAGAAAGACTGCATAGAATTCTTGGATGTAGGAGGGGGAAGTTTCACGATGACTTGAGTCCTTTTGGGGTCGATAATCAGTCCTTCGCTCGACACAATAAATCTCAAGAATTTACCCTGCTCTACTATAAAAATGGATTTTTTCGGATTCAAGGAGATGTCGTATTTATGACATCACTGTAGAATGGCTCGTAAGTGAGCTAGATGATCATTTTTGTTTTTAGAAAATATGGTAACATCATCTAAGTAAACTACAACGGACTGATTGATTAATCCTCAGAAAGAGATGTCCATCACTCTCTGGAAAGTGACACCAGCATTAATCAATCCAAAGGGCATTTTTCGATAAGCATAAGTGCCCCACGGGGTACGAAAGGTAGTTTTAAGTTGGTCTGGTGGAGACATCAGGACTTGGTTTTACCCCAAGAAACCATCCATTAAGGATAGCCTCTTAGAACCAGATACCTGTTGAAGGATCTGTTCCATAGGTGGGACAGGATAGTTGTCTTTATCAGACTCTCTATTAAGGTTTCGGAAATCGATACAGAGTCGAATTTCCCCACTTTTCTTCCGGATAGGGACAAGGTTAGAAACCCATTGAGTGTGCCTAACAGGGAAAATTATCTTATCATTTAGAAGCTTATTCAACTCTTTTTGAACGGTCGGTTCGAGCTTAGGGTGCACTTTTGTCAATTTTTGTTGGAAGGGTAAGGTTTGGGGTTTCATAGGACTAACATGTTGTATGATGTTAGGATCGAAAGTTTTAAGGTCATCATACGTCCATGCAAAGACATCTTTAAATTATTTGAACAATTTAATAAATGCAACTTTTTCTTGTTGAGAACACCCCACCCCTAGATTAATGCACTGCGGATTATCATTAGTTCCTAAGTTTACTTTTTCATAAGATAACGAGGAACTATTGGTTTTACAGTTGACTGACTTTTTAAATCTGTCTTGAAGATCGTAAAATTTCTCTAATCTAACTATAGATTTAGGGATCGAATTTACCATGTCTGATGAAGATTCAGGAGTTCTCAGATCTGGTATTACCGTGAAATTGTGAAAATTGTCATTGTGAGTGCGTTCGTCTATCACTTCACCTTGAAAAGTTTCTTCCATATGCAGAAAGTTAATAATCTGCTGATCGTCGTCAAATACTCTCCAATTCGTGATGTTGTTTGGAACGGATGGCCGGAACAACAGTTCAACGGAGAATGCATCCAGGGACAAACCTTCTATAGGAAAGAGTTTAGAAGCTATGTTAGCTAATAGATCTGCTTTAGAATTATTCAATCTAGGAATATAATTTATATTGAAAGAAGCAAATTTATTCATTAAATTCCATACCTCAAATTGGTAGCTTTTAAGATGCAGAGACATATAGTGGATATAATCTCTTACCTGTCTAACCACTATTTCAGAGTCGCCCAAGACAACCAATTTTTGAATTTTCATATCCAAAGCTTTTCTGAGACCTTGTAGTAAAGCCTCATATTCCGCATTGTTGTTAGTACATTCAAATTCTAACCTACATGAAATCAATGTTTTATTACCTACCAGATTGATAATGACGTAGCCTGCGCTAGCTCCTTCTTTGGACTTTGACCCGTCAAAGTAAAGAGACCAAATTTGATTTCCATTGGGTACATGAGACCATTGCGTAGAAGCTGTTGGTTGCACATATGCTACAATCTCGGACTATTGTTATGGATTGATGATGGCTAAAGCCTCGGCCATGAAATTGCTAAAAAAGGTATCCATCCCTTGTACTTCAGGTGAATCAGTAGAAGGTGTGAATGGTTCATTGGGATCGTTCAAATATGTGACTATGAACTTAAGGTAGCGTTCATGATTTACCTTGATCTTGTTGGGCTTGCCGTTCTCTGGAACCAATAGATGAGACCAATCCGTCGCGAAATAACTGTGTAGTTGCTCCAACCAGTCACTTCTTAAAAACATACCATACACTTCTGGAATATTGACAACAATTATATCAATGACTTGATGAATCTTGGGGTTAGACAATAATCTTATAAGCACATTCTTTAGTTTTCCTATAACTTTAACATTGGTCCGATCAAGTTGTGTGATTTTCAAGGTGGAGGGTTCAACTTCGGCGTTAATCTTCTGGCATATAGACCATGGCATCACATTGGATGACGCTCCTGAGTATACCATACAATTTTGCACATTTCTATTAAAGATTTCGAATGTTAACAAAAAAGGAGGTACATTTTTGCGAGTGATAAGGGGGGTAGTTTGTGGCTTTTTACTCGCAGTTTCTAAAGTTACGTTATCTACATTATTTACATTATTTACATTATTTACAGGAAGGCTTCCTTTATATTGAGAATCGGGATTGTTTTTAGTGGAAGTCTTCTGAGGAACTTTGTTCTGCACAACCTTGTTACTGCTTGAATTACCATTTTTTTCATTCTCTGAGATATTCTGTAACATTTTTTGTAGTAGAAATGAAAATTTCAATAACTCATAAACATAAATGTTAGCCCTTAACTTTTTAATATCTTCGACTACATCATAATCTAAGTTGGGGTTCACATTACTCTATTTAGTCTTAGCTGGTTTAGACTGCTTTAGAGGCGAAGTTGTAGTGTTTTCGGCAGAAGGTTTGTTTTCTGTCTTACTCCTGGTATTATAGGGATGCACTGTCTCGAAGTTAGCTTGAAAGATGCTATCCGAGAAGTGTCCAAAAATATTTGAAGAAGACTCTTCTTCTTGAACTGTCTCTTGTTCAACTACCCCCTTAGGAATCTCAAGAGGCATCAAGTTATCTTGAGCTTCTAGAATTTTTTGAAGGGCGCATTGCAGACTTTCTAGGTTAAGGCCTTCTGTGGTTGGACTAGGTCAGTTGATGGGAAAAGACTTCCGGAATGGGGGTTTGTAAAGACCTTTGCTCGAAGAAGATTCTTTGATCATCCTTTTTAAGTCTATAACTTGATTTTACAGTTTTTGAACAACTTTAGTTAAGTTTTCTAAATCAGAGCTTTCAGGTTGTGTTTTATTTTGAGTAGGTCTGGGGAGGATTTCGATCTTCTTTTTGGAAGAAGAACTAGTCTCTGTTTCGTTGCTAGTAGAGTCTTTAAGACTAAGTATGTCTTTTTTAATCTGGCTGGCCTCCTCAAAGGCTTCTAACAACGTGTCTTTCTTAGATCGTTTAACCCAAATAGTTATACTTTGATGCAAATCTTTAGTTTAGTACGCTATTATAAGATTCTCGACGGGCATGGAATCCATAGGGATTCGGTTTTTAAGTGTTAAGAATCTTTGATTAAAGTCTTTAAATTTTTTTCTTTTGGGTTCATTCTTAAGCTAGAAAGGTCCATGACTAGGACTTTCGGAGGCTTACCGTCTCCGAACTTTTTGAAAAAGCATGACTCAAACTTTTCCCAAGACACGATGGTATGTGGTTGTTGGGAAAAGTACCATGTTGATGCATTGCCCTCGAAAGTATAGGGTAACAACCTATAGACAACGTCTTCATGCTCGACATTGCGGAGTCTTATGGCTAACATAAACTTTTTAATGTGATCTTCAACGATCTGTTTTGAGTCAGGGTCAAACTTGGGAAGCCATTTCTCTGGATTTTTAGGTAAGGGATGCTGAGCTCCAGGTACAGCTACCACATCCTGGTCGAGCCAAGGCCTAGCTGGGTTGTTCTGGTTTGCCATTGGTGTAGTGGGTGTGGAAGGCTGAGAAGGGGAATTGCCTTCGTAAGAGGAATCTCCTCCAGAAGAGGAAGGAGATGATGGAGGTGGTTAAGGAGGTATCCCAGATCCTCCTGCAGTAGGATTGAGGGTTGGATTTGTAGGGTTCACAGTGAGGTTAGTGCCTCCTAATTGTTCTCTGATATTAGAGAAATCCAAAGGTTGGTCCAACAGACGGTTTGGTTGCCTCAAACGGGCTAAGGCACTATGTGTTCTTATAAGAGATTGGCGGACAATCTCTTGTATGTCACCACCTGTAGGGTTAGGTGTTACTGGCTCAACTGTGATCCATGGATCGTTGGTTGATGTGGTTGATGTTTGAGGAAAAATATTATTGTTCAAATGACTTCTTGTCACTATAGGTGAGCGATTAGGTGGTGGAGGAGTCTTACGACCACCTCGTGCCATTAATTAATTCTAGGCCCTCCTTCTAGCGCCATTTGTTGACAGGTGAAATTGACTGTCCGTCACCTGGGAGAATGGATCCGGTTCAGGGTTTTCTAAATAACCCAAGCCATTTGGGATAACCCACCCTAATGGGCTTAGTGACTCTGTTAGCCGATCAAAGGTCCGAAGAAAACAAAAAAAGAAAAATACTCTAAATTAACTAATCTAACTAAAAATAACTATTAAAACAAACTAATAAACTAATCTAACTATTATATATACAATCTACTATCTAATACTATGCTAACTCTAAGAAATTAAATAACTAACTACTTACAGAAATAAATCTTATTCAGAAATGTACAATATTTACAATTTACAGATTTGAATGAAAACCTGAAAAACTCATTCGTATTCTATCCTAAGACAGCGAGAGCTATTGTTTTTTGATTTTTATGATTTTATGAAAAATAAATAAAATAAAAACTATCTAAACTAAAAAACTAAGATACTAACTCTAACTACAAATCTAAACTACACATATATCTAACTAAACTACTTAAATTATACTTAACAAATTAACTATCAAATAAATAACAAACTGACCTGAAGAAATGCTCCAGGTTCGTCTTCTATGTAATGATTGTCTTAGCTGATCGAAGGGAGGAAACCCGCACCAAATTATCCACGAGCTTCTCGTAAACTAGAAGTAGTTGTGCTCTTCAAATATAATTACAGGACAAACAAGACATAAAAATTTACAACAACCTTATGATTTATAAATCTTCATAGTTAGATAAACCTGTATGCAAAGATCTATACAAAATGATTCAATTAACGAAGAAGAGAAAACTGTGATTCATTAACTGAAACAATGTAATTGCTGTACTTTTAAATAATGAAAGAGATCAGATATGGATGACACATTAATTAAATCACATCATCCTGCAATAGATTATGATAGCTAAAGTACTCTATAATCAACTACAAACTGATATGCATAAAACTTGAAACAAAAGTTTGATATATTGAAAGCGAAAGCTGTTATAAGACATCAACTCTCGTCTCAGTTTGTATCATAAATCCATAGCCTGGTTCTCCCACAAGTGAGGATGATCATTATTACAAAAAATAATAAGTATTTAAAGACCTCCCATAGGGTAAAACATCCCTGTGGAAGTTATCAAAATTGTTTACACAAATCTGGGAAAATATCCCAAGTTTCTATCTCTAACTCAAACTAACAGCTTAAAAATAAAAACTACATCACACAAATATCTCCTATATTGTTACAGCATGCCCAAATTAACCATTGCAATTCGTATGTACCTAAACAAGGACAAAAATAGACAATATTAGAGGATATTTTGCAGATACAATTGATAAAAATCTAATTTTAAAGACTAGCTACAGAATCTTGCGATTCTATAGCTGGTCTAAATCAAACGCAGAATTGTATTAAAATCAATTCGAGTCTTAAAAAACATATTCAAACTATTTAAAAAATATTTGATTTCTAAAAGCATCATTCAAATCGACACTTGTATGCAACTTGAACAAACCAAATCGTATTCAACCAAATAATAACAGAGATGTATACACTATGTTTTAATTCATTATCCCCAATTCGGGTTAACAAAATCGTATTGGATAACCAAACAGTAATGAAATCGTTTTCATAACCAATTGAAATCAAAACCAAAAGTTTTAACAAATCATATACAATTGTTTATGCTACCTCATCCATTAACAGGAAATACGATCGAATCCATACGAAAACAACAGGATCGTTTTTAGATTGATATCACTATATTAAACATAAACAAACGATCCATGTTATTAGCGAATTAAATCAAAACTGATGTGTAAATTATCACAAACGAAATCATAATGGAATTAATCCGTTGATAACAAGATCTGTAGGACTCGTCCAATCGTTTGTTATCGCCAATTGGGGGCAAACACAATCAATCTATAGTCCACGAAATCATCACTTGGATTCATTTCAAAACGAACTATTAGCCGAATTTTCTCATCCAAATTCAACAGAGATAAAATCAAAACCAAAAGAGCAGCATCAAATCGATTTTCGATACAAATCCAACTCATAAAAGCAATCGTGCTAACTCAAGATACGCAGCAACAAAAGCGAATCAAACAGTTTGAGTTTGACGTAATCGTTATGAATCAACACAATTCTATAATTTCAATGAAGATATCTTTTGCACAGGTCAGATATAATCTAAATACAAACGATAATGTTAACAAAACAGAGTCGTTTTTCCAATTTAATAAACTACATCATATTTATCAAGCCAATTCAATCCTATGAAATCGTCTCAAAAATCAAATCACAAGACCTAAATCAGAGCCGTTGATATCTAGCTACAACAAAATCATGTTAAATCAAAATAGAACTGTGTTCTAATTTTAGCGTAAAAACCTCCTGTTCAGGTTATATACAAACAAAATCCAAGCGAAAAGAAAACCCATTGATTTCGTTAATTCAAATCAACAGAATTATTCAAAACGAATCAAACCCAGTGAAAACCAATCAATTTCTAAACTGGGCACGACCAAATCGTATAACCAAATCATAACTTCATTTAATTTTAGCAAAACAAAAACAATGTACAGGATCCACAACATAACTGTTTTCGATAATCAAACTATGATAGAGTCATGTCGAACAATGGACAGAGCTAATTGAAAACCAAAATCAATTCATTATATTAATCCAAGCAATTCATAGAACGAAATTGATATTGAAACTCATACTTAGATAATGAGCAGACAACTTGGTCATGATAGTTTGGAATTGACAAAGGCTGTAGCCAATTCGACATTCCTAAATATGATGGAACCAGTGGTTTTCTGCTTCTTGTCATTAGCTTGAAGCTTATCCCTTTCACTTGTCAACACTGTAACTCGGTTTTCCAATGATTTGATTTCCGACTATAATAAGGGGACGTCGGTATAGTAGCGTTCCAGCCACACATTACATTGAACACAGTTTGTCTGCTCGGGCTTCGAAATTGCAGGTGAGGGTTTGTTTAAATCACCAAGGGTTTCATTAGGTAGCTTGATCCCTAGGTAACTAGGATTGTTCTTTAGGCAAGGGGGTAAATTAGAAACGAAGTCATAGGGTGGCTTGGAGCACAAACCTTGGGAATAAGGGTACTCACTAGCTAGGAAGCGCTCAATATCAGAGTCCGAGTCTTCACTGAGGACTATGGGCTTTTGATCAACACTAGGTTTAGGTTTCTTCCTAGCAAGTCTCGATATCAGTCGAGCATTCTTTTTACCTTTTCCATCGACAGTAGGGTTACCCTTGACCTTCTTGTTCACAGGCTTTTTAACACCCTCAACCTTGTCGGTTATAATGTTGGGTAGGTCGATATCAGGGTAGACTGAGGGTTTGGGAGTGGGTAAAAGGGCATGGAAAGGCATGGGTGGCCCAACCTTAGTCTCACTGACCACAGACTTATCGATTTGGATCGACTCTGAATCAACAGAGCCATTCCGAGAGAGAAAAGCTTGCCAATTATCGTCGTGGAGGTTTAAATGATGAACGACGATAAGTCTGATCAGGCCATGGTGAAACAAGATACTATCGACCTTCTCTCATTTAAACCTCTTAGCCATTTTGTAAAGATTATGCTGGAAATAAAATGTCATGTTCAATGGATAACCCATGAAATTCATTAACAGTCGAAGGTGATAAAGAAAAACCAATCCATACTGACCCTCACAAGTCACAATTTGTTTAACCATTATCAAAAGATCATGCCATCTTTGTTTAAGTGTGGAAATGGGCATACCTTTGTCACAGGATGTGACTTTTCACGATACGAACAGTAGTGGCCATGGAACCTCATCAACTTTAGAGTTTTTAAACCATCATTTTCCCATGGCTGCTAATCCTATGGCAAAGCTAATGAACTCTTCACTGATTTCAAGTTGAATGTCACCTACTTTGGCCCTACACCCATCAAAGGTAAGAGAAAATTGTTGTGCAACAAACAGATTGAAACCCTCGAACCTTTGTACAAATGTGAGCCAACCACTATCCTCTAAATTTTTTCGGGCGTTATCGAATAGTAGCAGGTCTTGACTACCGTTTGGTTCTATTCACACCACTGGTGCCATAGAGAGAAGCACATGGTGAGCGATGTGAAGGAGCCAGGGTTTGAATCACAACATACGCAGGGGAAGAATTCTCAAAGGCTTACCCGATGCTAGCAGAGGTGAAACAGGGATAGGATTAAACATTAATGACATATCTTGCGAAGGTGGTGAAGTTGTTTCTGCCCATGCAGAATAGTCATTACCATGGTACAACCACCAACGCTTAAAACTATTCAAATCACAATGCATATGTGTTACAACTATACCACTTCAATCAATCAATCGAAACCTTTGGTAAGTGGATTGATCATTCGCACAAGCAATAGTTATAGCTTCAAAACCAAAGCAATAAATCAAAATCGCACCAAGGGTTTGGTTATATGAAACATGTGTTGTATGAAATGATTTATACCAAGTGTATTGCCACAACACAAACATGTTTTTGTGTAACCAATGTGCCGAGTGAATTGATCAAATAACTTGTAAGTCGAATCACCAATGTATCACAAACTCAATCACTCATGAAAC
>JASDQU011025966.1:0-12176 GCA_032191745.1 Picea mariana
TGTTATGAAAAATCATTTGTATACAAGGATGAAAACAAAATATCAAGAAAAGTACAAGGAGTTAGAAAACTAGTTTCTATTAGAAAAATATCAGAAATGCAATTTAAAAAGTGCATCATTAAATGTTGTAAAATATCTTCTATCCAAGTGACAAATATGCTAGAGAAAGAAAGAAAACCAAGTTTGGAAGAATTTGCAATTTTTTAGGGATTTAAGGATGTATTCATAGAAGAAATACCTAAATTACCTTCAAGGAGAGAAATATATTTCTCTATTGATCTACTACCTGGATCTGCACCAGTTTCAAAGGAACCTTACATAATGAGTATCCCTGAGTTGAAATAATTAAAAATTCAATTACAAGAATTGTTAGATAAAGAATACATTAGACCAAGTGTTTCACCATGGGGAGCAACAATATTATTTTTCAAAAATAGGGATGGAATGTTAATATTATGTGTTGACTATTGTCAATTGAAAAAAATGACGATTAAAAACAAATACCCTCTACCCAAGATTAATGATTTATTTGATCAGGTTGGAGGAGCAAAGATATTCTCTAAATTGGATTTAAGATCTGGATATCATAAAATTATAATAAAAGATGAGGACGTAAATAAAAAAATGTTTAGAACATGTTATGTAAATTATTAATTTGTAGTGATTCCATTTGGACTTACTAATGCACCAAAAAAATTTATGTGTCTGATGAACAATATATTTAGCCAATACTTGGATAAATTCGTATTGATTTTTATTGATGGTATATTAATCTATTCAAAAACTGAAGAAGAACATGAACAACATTTGAAAACGGTATTACAAATTCTAAGAGAGAATAAATTGTATGCTAAGTTTGATAAATGTGATTTCTATCAAAGAAAGATGCAATATTTGGGACATGTGATATCAAAAGATGATATTGCAATAGACCTTGATAAGATTAAAGAAATTATGGAATGGACTATACCTAAAGACGTAGCAGACATATGATCATTCATGGGGATCACTGATTATTACCAGAGGTTCATCGAAGGGTTTTCCAAGATCGTCTATCCCATTACATCATTGCAGAAAAAGGGGAAAAAATTTATTTGGTCTCAAAAATGGTAGGACAGTTTTGATAAATAAAAAAGTTTACTAACTGCAACACCAATTCTTAAAGTGGTTGACCCTTATAAATATTTTGCAGTGTGTGTGAATGCAAGTAAATAAGGATTAGGTGGGGTTCTAACATAGGATGGACATGTAATTTGTCACAGATATTGCAAATTAAAAGAACATGAAAAAAACTATGTAACTCATGATTTGGAATTAGCAGTTGTAATTCATGAATTAAAAATGTGGCAACATTATTTAATGGGAAGAAAATTTCTATTACTAACTAATCACAATGGTGTGAAACAAATGTTTAGTTAAAATGAACTCAACTCAAGACAGGTAAGGTGGTTATCCTTTCTAAGTGATTTTGTAATGTACCCCAAATTTCACTAAAATAAAATAAAAAATTTGTTAGGGAAAACTAAAGTCTATTAATCGTCAAAATTGTTTGTGGCACAAGAAGATATTCCATTATATATATTATTACACTATTTATAATCATAGAATCTTTTACTCCATTGGGTTATCCATCCCAAATATCTGAAAGAGATTTAAACCCAACCTATCTCCTACTGTTATATTTCATCATAACGTTTTTGTTAGATTTGAATCATACATTTATTTGCATTGATGAATTAGTGGCTATGAATGTCAAATTCCATAGCATAAACACTAGGGTTACATCAAACCATGGTATCCATATTATAATAATGCCAAAAACTATGTTATAAAACATGTATGTGATATAATCCATAGCAACAAGATTAAACACTAGCAAACATAGTGTAGAACTAGGAGACATAACTATCCAAGTCAAAAATCTATGAGATAGGGTTTATAACACCCCATAACAACATAAAACCTTAACATAGTGTAACAAACTATATTTAAACAAGAAAAATATGATGTGCACAAAACAATAAAGTTGTAACCCTATGCATATGCTAACAATTCCCACTCGATCCATGGTTAAACATATACAACACAACATTTAAGTGGTTCGTAATTCATATTTGAGGTGGATTCTAGTTCAGGTATGAACCTAAGACGTTATATCCTATATGAATTTATGTTATGGCAGGTCCATTAATGGTGATAGGCCTTCCTAGTACCCTCCATAACTGACATTATAGGGAACCCGCCAATGTGGGCTCACCACTTCAGTGAATTTCACATGGAAAAGGTGTGGGAGTGTACCAGTTTATGTTACCCACTAACGAGGGGCTTGAGGTGTCATTGTCTCCTCGCAGTCACCATCTTTGTTATCCTAATGTATTTTTCCTCTTCATTGTATTCAACCAACATTTTTGGTAATGCTTGGCTCTAGTGAGGGATGGA
This sequence comes from Picea mariana, assembly GCA_032191745.1. Classification (NCBI taxonomy): domain Eukaryota; kingdom Viridiplantae; phylum Streptophyta; class Pinopsida; order Pinales; family Pinaceae; genus Picea; species Picea mariana. The sequence goes on from JASDQU011025966.1 coordinate 2,440, forward strand.
GGTAAAAAACGCATTGTAGGGTTCTCCACAAGCACGGGTGAGTAACCTTTATAATTCTTTTGTTCTCTGTGAAATGCATTCTTTATGAAAAATATTCTTTGTGCAATGTATTCTTTATGAAAAAACATTCTCTATCCAATTCATTATTTATGGAACACATTCTCTATTGGGTGAAAATGCATTCTCTGAATAATGAATTGTCTGTCTGTGCAATGTATACTATGTGTAATGTGTTCTCCATCTGGTACAATATCATATATGTGAGGTTCTATGTCACATACCTTATGCTTTCTTTTTTGTTTTGAGGGTTGATATCACATGATATTTGCACCTTTGTATGTGTTTCGTTCCAGGTTCCACCCTGTTAAAGAGTTCACTTGTAAGTTAGGTTAAATCATTTAAGATTATCACTCGGGTTTGATGGGGTTACTGTGTTTCTTCTCTATTGGCTATCAGTATTCAAGCCTGTATTCTTTTGGTTCCTTCCCAGTCAGACCATGGTCGGAATCACTATTTCTATAAGATAAACCCTCTGAAATTTTTCTCGTTTTGGTTTTTAAATATTAACAAAGGTCGTTACACTCGCGAGCTTTGTTTGGAAGGTGTTGTAAAAGAAAATAATCGTCATTTTAGAGAACTATATGGGAAAACCCTGGGTGAAAGTCATGATCGAATGACTATAGTTTTATTCTTTGATTTTTGGATTCAACAGTAGACTTCGAAACTTACTACACTGATTAAATTTGATAGAGACCTGACAATTTTTGTTGAACTTTATATGTAAATTCATAATTGTACTATGTATATGTATATCAATAATAAAGGCCCTTATTCACTTTGAAAAATAGGAACAACATTTCTTTGTATTCATTGGCTATAAAATTCTCTGTCGAGAAGAATCACACTTTGTCTCAGTTAAAGAACCCACGACCATCTCGAAAATAGCCTTTAATTGATCACTCATATGTTATAGTTAAAAATAAAATGTTTACGTAATTTAGGGATTTCTTATGTTCGACAATTATGTACTAAACAAAAATGGTATTCTTCTTTATTACCTATTGTACCCTATGATTGTATCCATTCACCACATCATTTGTTGAATGTACGAGGTAAGATATTCATAAGGATTGAACATATTTCTTTGTTGTTAAACTTTAATCTATGAATTAGGTTCTTACTGTAATTTTTATGCACCTAGATTGCATCCTTTGCACTTTTGTAAATGCTTCTCGATTTAAAATTTCTTACTATGATTATTACCATATATATCTAACCATATCTCATCATGTACACCTCTATCATTACTTCTTAATTTAGTACTTTCTTTACTACAATCATTATCCTTGTCGGAATTCCATCTGTGTATTATGGAACAAATGATAGTTTTGTTTTTTAAATGTTAGCTTCGCCACGGTAAATTCTTTCCATTCTTTTGGCCCTCTGTAAAAGGTTTTGTAATTTATTCAAATTAATACTTATTTATTGATAAAATCCTTCTCTTGATTATAGTCTATAATCTCTTTGTATATATGTTCTATGTATTTTATAATCTAAAGATATGTACAGGGGTCACAAAGCCACATAAACTGATTAAATGTTTTCTTACTTTTCTTATTTTCACAAGTGAAATAATTTTGCATGGATTTAAATTGATGATGGGTCCCTTTTTTCTTGCGAGGGAACCCATCAGATCGATTATGCATCCACTCCCCTCCTAAGTCACGGATCGAGTTCTTCAGAAGGCAAATGAAGACACTCTAATATTCAATCAGAAGCTAAGATCAGTTAATATTTGACTCAATTATTTCCCTCATTATTTAATGGTTTGGACTTTAGTAAGTTACTAATACCATTATATGGCTTCCTTGCAGGTTTGGAGAAAAGACAGTGCTCTTGGTGAAAGAAGTGGCATGTCTAGAAAAGGTATTCAGGTTTCATTTTCCTTCCACCGGTCCATGCACGGACTCACTTCCGTCGTATATAGATTTATGTTTACTTTCTAAAAACTTTGTTTAGAATAGTTATTGGGTTCCTAGATCGATGGAAAACCAAAGTTGTAATAATTTTGGTTAGCGACCTATTGACTGTAATAAGCGTATTGTTGTCAAACATTCTGCGACCTATTGTATCAGATACCTTTGCTATAATAATAGATAAAAATAATGTATTTGGGAATTTTATTATTTTACACCTATACTCAACATATAAGTAGAAATTTCAATACAGTCTATTTATACTTTTCATTCTGAAGTATTTTGATTTTGTACAGTAAATGAACAACAATCACAGAAATAATTTATCATGGACAATAGCCACATATATATAGTTTTATATTTATACAAGTATATATATATATACTAAACTATAATACCTTAGATAAACATCGCTACAAGTTCTCTTACACAATGTAAAGCCACAAATCTAACATAGCTACACAATATACTTAATCAATTCATATTTATAAGTATAGAAATATAAAACATAACATAAACTCTATAACATCAACAATTCGAGTATGTAGCTGAGATACATATCTGAAGACTGATGCTGGGAAAACAAATGGAACAACCATGTTCCACTCAACTGTAGAAAAAAAAAACCATGATCAATTGTCCTGATAACCCCCTGGCCTGACCATGACTTTATAAGGGAAAGTTGAGTCATACTCCTTAGCCAATGTCACCTTCAATAGTTCACAAAATGATTTTCCTCACACCAGATGTGATAATAACAACAAGACAGTTCTCAATATCAACATACGAAGCAATGTCTTGCCTCCCACATATGTTGTATTTATCTTGTGCCTATGACTTTCCATTCCTTTCCCTCCTTGGGGAAATTTGCAGCTTTACAAATCGTTGATTTTTAGGGGATGCTAGTGACAAAACTAAACTTCTACCACTTGTAAAAACTAACTTTGAGTTAACTCAAACATGCTCCCCACTCATGGAGTCATGGTCAACTATTTTTAACCTAGTTGTTCCATTTGTCTTCCAACATTTAATTTATTGAAAAGTGTGTCTAATACATGTGTCCATCAAAAGAGGATAGTTGGGAAATTCAAACCTTTTCCCAACAGTTATAAGATAAGAACTACATAATCCAAAATTCTAAATTCAGATTTTGCATAAATGACAATTTATTTCTAATTTTAGTTTGGAATTTATTTTTTGATAATTTGAGGATATTACATCCTCTCCTTAATTAAAACATTGTCCTTGGTGTTTAATCATCTCTCCGAACAAAATTGGATAAGATTTGAGCATATCATCTTCCAATTCCCAAGCTGCCTCCTCAGGACTAAAGTGATTCCATTGCACTTTTATTTGGGCGATGGATCTGTTTCGAGGTACTATTTCTTTCATGTACAAAATGGACACAGGTTCCGCTTGGAACTCGCCTTTTTGTTCCACCTACACCATGTTCCAATCAATTATGTGTGTAAGATCATGAATACATATTTTCAATAATGAAACATGAAAAACATTCTTGGTGCATTTCTAGTCCCACCATAATCCTGTCAACTAGATTATCCCCACAGATTGGAGTTGTGCATTTCCTTCTATATAATGCTTCAAAGGGACTCATCTTATTTCATTTCTAATAACCATTATTGTAAGTGAACTCAACTAACTGCAGATACTCTACCCACTTAGTTGGTTTTGTTCTTATGTACATTTGCAACATTTCTTCGATAATTTGGTTTGTTCGGTCAGTTTTCCCATCCGTTTGTGGATGGTAACTTGTGATAAAATTCAAATTAGTACCCCAAACTATAAACAATTATTTCCAAAAATTGGATTTAAATTTGACATCTCTATCTAAAATCGCCATCTTAGGAATTCCATGCAACCTAAAAATTTCTTTCATAAAAATTTCAGTGATATTAATCACTTTGTAAGTAGATTTCACATGTATAAAATGTGTAGATTTACTTAATTTATCAATAACTACCTCAATTGAGTCAATTTGTCTTTGAGTCTTAGGAAAACCTATGATGGAGTCCATCAAAATAGTTTCCCATTTCCATTCGGGCATAGGTAGAGGTTGTAATAAACCTGTCGGATGTTGATGCTCAGCCATTACCTGTTCACAATCTAAACATTTAGACAAATATTCAATTGTTTTTTTTTTTTCATGTTAGGCCAATAAAATTGTTTCCTTAATGTTTTTATCATTTTTTGGTATCGTGGATGACCAAAATATGACTTTTTTTGCAGCTCATCAAGAATAGTTGTCTTTAAATCAGTTGATTTAGGTACATATAACTTGTCTTTGAACTTTAACAACACATTTTTATCTATAACCAGATATGTTTTATTCATATTTTCTACATTTGGTTGCAATTTTGTTGTTGTTTTGATGTGATTTTCATCACTACTACTTGCAGATTTTATCCTATGTTCGATATCATTTTCTTCCTTGCTGATAATTATTTCATAAATCCCACTAGTCCTCCGACTTAGTGGATCTGCAACTTTTTTTTCTTTACCCTTGATGTGTCGTACTTCAAAATCAAATTCACTTAAAAAGGCTAACCATCTCGCTTGTATTGTGTTGAGATCTAGTTGACTCAACAAATGCTTTACACCACTGTTGTCGGTTAGTAACATAAATTTTCTTCACATTAAATAATGCCACAACATTTTTAATGCATGAATCACAACTACTAATTCTAAATCGTGAGTCACATAGTTTCGTTCATGTTATTTTAATTTACATGATTCATAATAGATGATGTGTCCATTTTTTGTTAGCACACCTCCTAATCCATCTTTACTAGCATCTACGTAAGCTGTAAATTCTTTATCTGGATCTTTTTAGCTTATCAAAATTGTCTTGACATTTTTGCGACCAATTAAATTTTATTCCCTTTTTCTATAGTGATGTCATGAGATACACAATTCTATAAAATCCTTTGATAAACCTCTAGTAGTAACCAGTAATCCCCATAAATGACCTTATGTCGACTACATCTTTAGGAATAGGCCATTCCATAATGGATTTAATATTTTATGGGTCCACTGCAATACCATCTTCTGATATTAAGTTCCCTAAATATTGTATATTCCTTTGGTAGAAGTCACACTTATCAAAATTAGCATATAAATTATGTTCTCTGAAAGTCTTTAGTACTGTTTTCAGATGTTCTTCATGTTCCTCTTCATTTTTTGAATAAACTGAAATATCAACGATAAAAACCAACATTAATTTATCCAGATACTGGTTGAATATACTATTCATCAAGCACATAAAGTTTGATGGTGCATTACTAAGTCCAAACAAAATCAGTACAAATTCATAGTGTCCATAATGTATTCTAAATGTTTTTTTGTTTACGTCTTCATCCTTTATCCTGACTTGGTGATAACCAAACCTCAAATCTATCTTAGAGAATATTTTTTCTCCTCCAACCTGGTCAAAGAGATCGTTAATTATAGGTAAGGAATACTTATTCTTAATTGTCATTTTATTGAAATGATGATGATCAATACACATTCTCAAAGTTCCATATTTCTTTTTAACAAACAAAATTGGTGCTCCCTAGGGTGAAACACTTGGTCTGATATACTCTTTATCTAACAGTTCTTGTAACTTACTTTTCAGTTCTGTTAATTCAGGTACACTCATTATATAAGGTTCCTTGGACACTTGGGCATATTCAGGTAGTAGATCGATAGAGAAATCTATCTATCTCCTTGGAGGTAGTTCAGGTATTTCTTCTACAAATACATCTCTGAAACCATGTAGGAATGCAAAGTATTCTAAACTTGGTTTTCTTTCCTTCTCTAATATATTAGTTACTTGAACATCATATACTTTGCAAACCTTATTAATACATTTCTTAGATTGCATTACCGATATTTACGTAACATAAACTAGTTTTATGATTCCTTGTATTGTTCTCACTGTATTATTTTCATATTTATACACAAATGACTTTTCGTAACAATTTAATATCACTTTATGTTTTTCTAACCAGTCTATTTCTAACCAGTCTATTTCTAACCAGTCTATTCCGGTAATACATTCATATTTAACTTTGTATTCTAATCATATATATTGAGTTCACAATAAAAAATAAATCATGTTACCTTTCTTTTTTTCCTGGTTGCTAGCTGTACTCAAAATAACTCCTGGGTCAATTAATATGGAAATATTTTATCATGAATTTTACCTTCAACTTCCATAGTAGTGGATTGATGATGTTCTTCTCTGCCATCCACAACTGCATTGATCCTATTCATGCTTCTGAAAATATCTCCCACTATTGAATCTTCTTGAAGACTATGAACTGTCGTTTTTCCCGATGGGTTTAAGCGTGGACAATTCCTCCTTACGTGTTATTCTCCACACTCCCAACATTTCAACGGTTCTCTGGGACCATCCCCTACTTTCTTAAATCCCAAATTAACTTTTTTATTTCCCCCTTGAGTGTGTTGTTATTTTTGTGGTAGTCCTTCCTTTGAAAACCCTTTGCCATGTTACATAAAGGGGCTGGTTGGAAACCTTTATTATGCTTATTCATTTTATCATGCTTCTTGTCTTTCCATGCCTTGGTAATTTCATCTCTATGTTTATACTTATCCTACCACATTCGAGCCTTCCTAAATACATCATTTAAATACTTAGGATTATCAAATTCAATTATGTCCCTATAATAATGTGGTAGATAGCTTAAGAACCTTTGTATATTTACCTTATCTTTTTTGATGTAAGGCAAAAACCTCAACAAATCTAGAAATTTATTTATCACATTGTCGATAACCATTTGTCCTAGTCACAGTTCATAAACTTCCTTAGTTTTTATTTCGTAATAATTTTCTGATAAGTACTGCTTCTTGAAATACTTTTTCAATTTTGACCATTCCATTCATTTTTCCTTCAATCCCTTTGCTAATTTCAGGTCTTGCCACTAGATACTAGCTTTTCACTTAAATTATAAATGTCCATTATAACTTTCAAGTTACTTGAATAATTATAAATATGAAAGCATTTATTTATGTCTAACAACCATGCTTCAAATTCCTCACCAGTATTTGATTCTCCATCAAAGGTGGATGGTTTTATTTTTTTGAATTCACTTTCCAGGTGATCCACTTGTTTTCACTTTCTTCATGTAGATGCCTTGTTTTTTGTCACGCGTGTTTCTTTAGAAGAACTGTCTTCTTTTTTTTTTTTGTGAATAGAATTACTTGGGTACTTTTTGCTGAACTCTTCTTCCCTCTAGTTATATTTTGGACTCTTCTTTGTTACTATACTATGTAAGAACATTTCATTTATTTCCAATTGATCTTCTTGATATTTTTTAAACATTTCATTATCAACTTTAAACACTTGTAATTCTAAAATAAGGTTCCTTATTGTTTCCAATAGTTGGGTAGCTGGACTTCCCTCACTGTGATGTTATGGGTTTCTAGGAAGTTCTTGATTTTGATTCCCCTAAAAAAAATTTCCTTCTTCATTATGTGCTGATATTTTCACAATAGACAATTTTTTCTGTTTGTAACAATAAATATGTTTGTTATATTTTTCCTTCAAAAAATAAAATAAAATTAGGGTGTTTCCCTGAGGTCTAAGTGTTGTAACCAACAACTCTAACACCATATGTAATGTACCCAAAATTTCACTAAAAAAAATAAAAAAATTGTTAGGGAAAACTAAAGTCTATTAATCGTCAAAATTGTTCATGACACAAGAAGATATTCCATTATATATCTTATTACACTATTTATATGCATGGAATCTTTTACTCCAAAGGGTTATCCATCCCAAAGATTTGAAGGATATTTAAACCCAACCTATCTCCTACTGTTATATTCCATCATAGTGTTTTTATTAGATTTGGGTCATACAATTATTTGCATTGATGAATTAGTTGCTATGACTATCAAATTCCATAGAATAAGCACTAGGGTTACATCAAACCATGATATCCATATTATAATAGTGTCAAAAACTATGTTATAAAACATGTAAGTGATATAATCCTTAGCAACAATATTAAACACTAGAAGACATAGTGTTGAACTAGGAGACATAACTATCCAAGTCAAAAATCTATGCGCTAGGGATTATAAATCCCCATAACAACATACCACCTTACCATAGTGTAACGAACTATATTTAAACAAGGAAAATACAATGTACACACAACAATCAAGTTTCAACCCTACACATGTGCTAACATTGCCCACCTGATCCATGGTTAAACATATAATACACAAAATTTAAGTGGTTCGTAATTTGTATTTGAGGTGGATGCTAGATGAGGTATGAACCCAAGACATTATATCCTGTAGGAATTTACGTTATGGCATTTCCCTTAATGGCCATAGACCTATCAAGTACCTTCCAGAACTGATGCTACAGAGAACTTCCCAATGTGGGCTCACCACTTCCATTGATTTCACATGACAAAGGTGTTGGGGCGTACCAATCTCTCTTACCCACTAATGAGGGGATCGAGGTGTCATTCTCTCCTCATAGTCACTATATTTAGTCTCATAATGTATTTTTCCTCTTCATTTTATGTGACCAATGATTTTGGTAGTTCTCGACTCTGGTGAGGGATGGAGGTAAACAATGGACAACAGGGTTCTCCAAAATCACGCGTGAGTAATCATTCTAATGCTTTTTTTCTCTGTGAAATACATTCTTTATGAAAAACGTTCTTTGTGCAATGTATTCTTTATGCAAAAATGTTATTTGTGCAATGTATTATTTATGCAACACATTCTTTGTCGGCTGAAAATGCATTCTCTGAATAACTCCTTCTTTGTCTGTGCAATGTATACTTTGTGTAATGTGTTCTTCATCTGGAACAATATAATATTGTGAGGTTTTATGTCACATACCTTATGCTTTTATTTTTGTTTTGAGGATTTATATCACATGATATTTGCACCTCCATATGCAATTCGTTCTAGTTTCTACCGTGTTAAAGAATTCATTTGTAAGTTGGGTTAAATCCTTTAAGTTTATCACTTGGGTTTGATGAGGTTACTATGTTTCTTCTCTACTAGCTATCAATATTCAATATCGTACTCTTCGGGGTTCCTTCCTAGTCAAACCATGGTCAAAATCACTATTGTTGTAAGCTAAACCCTCTGAATTTTTTATCGTTTTGATTTTTAAATATGAACATAGGTCGTTACACCCATGGCCTTTGTCTGGAGGGTGTTGTAAAAGAAAATAATCGTCAGTTTAGAGAACTATATGGGAAGACCCTGGGTGAAAGTCATGGACGAATGACTATAGTGTTATTCTTTCATTTTGGGATTCGACAGTACCCTTTGAAACTTAATACACTAATTGAAGTTGTTACAGACTTGACAGTTTTTTTTTTAAATTTGTATGTAAATTCATAATTGTACTCTGTATATGTATATAAATAATAAAGGACCTTATTCTCTTTGATAAATAGAAACAACATTTCTTTGTATTCAATGGTTATAAAATTATTTGTCAAGACTAGTCATACTCTGTCTTAGTTAAATCACCCACGACCATCTTGGAAGAAGTATTTACTTGATTGCTTGTCTATTATAGTTAAAAATAAACTACTTATGTAATTTATTGATTTCTTATGTTCGACAACTCTATAATAAACAAAAATGGTATCCTTGTTTATTACCTTTTGTATCCTATGATTGTATTCATTTGCCACATCATGTGTTGAATGTACGAGGCAATATATTCATAGGGTTTGAAGAAATTTTTTCATTGTTAAG
>JASDQU011025966.1:12313-32094 GCA_032191745.1 Picea mariana
TATATATATATATATATAACCAGATCACATCTTGTGTGTCTTTGTCACTACTTCTTAATTTAATACATTCTTTACTGCAAGCATTGTCCTTGTCGTAATTCCATCTGTGTATTATGGAACAAACGATAGTTCTATTTTTTAAATGTTAGCTTCTCCACGGTAAATTATTTATGTTATTTTGGCTCTCTGTAAAATTTTTGGTAATATATTTGAATTAATACTCATTGGTTAATAAAATCCTTCTCTTGATTATAATCTGTACTTTCTTTGTATATATGTTATCTATATTTTATAATCTAAATATATGTACATGGGTTACAAAGTCACATAACTTGATTAAATGTTTGCTTACTTTTCTTACTTTCGCAAGTGAAATAATTTCTCATGTATATAAATTGATGATGGGTCCCTTTGTTATTGCGAGGGAACCATCAGATGGATTACGCACCTACTCCCCTTCTAATTCATGGATCAACTTCTTCGCAAGGTGAACGAAGACACTCCAATATTCAATCGGAAGCTAAGATAAGTTAATATTTGACTCAATTATTTACCTCCTTATTTAAATGGTTTGAACATGAGTAAGTTACTAATACCATTGTATGGCTTCCTTGTAGGTTCAGAGAAAAGACAATGCACTTGGTGAAAGAAGAGACCTTTCCACAAAAGGTATTAGGGTTCCATTTTCATTCCACTGGTCCATGCAGGCACTTACTTCAGTTATAGACAATTTACGTTGACTTTCTAAAAAATTTGTTTAGACTAGTTATTGGGTTCTTGGATCGATGGAAAACCCAAGTTGTAATAATTTTGGTCAGTGACCTATTGACTGTAATAAGTGTATTGTTGTCAAACATTCTGCGATCTACTGTATCATATACCTTTGCTATGATATTAGAAAAAAATATTGTATTTGGGACTTTTATTCTTTTCCACCTATACTCATCATATTAGTAGGAATTTCAATATAGACTATTTATACTTTTCATTCTTAAGTATTTTGATTTGGTACAATAAATGAACAACAATCACAAAGATAAGTTATCATGGACAATAGGAACATATATACAAATTTATATTTATATAATTATATATAGTAAACTATAATACCTTAGATAAATGTCGCTACAAGTACTCTTATACAGTGGCAAGCCACGAATCTAACATAGCTACACAATCCACTTAACCAATTTTGATTTATAAGTATAGAAATATAAAACATAGCATCAACTGTATAACATCAACAATTTCAGTACATAGCTGAGATACACATCTGAACACTGATCTTGGGAAAACAAATGGAACATCCATGTTTAAACCAACCATAGAAACAAAACATCCATTATCACTTGTCCTGATCACCTGCTAACCTGACCATGCCTCCATAAGGGAAAACTGAGTCACACTCCTTAGCCACTGTCACCTTCAACGGTTCATAAAATGCTTTTCCTCACACAAAATGTTATCATAATAGAAAAAAAATTATCAATCCCAACATACTAAGCAACGTACTCCCTCCCACATATGTTGTATTTATCTTGTTCCTAGGACTTTACATTCCTCTCTCTCCTTGAGGAAATTTGTATCTTTACAAATCCTTGATTTTTAGGGGCTTCTAGTGACAAAACTAAACTTCTGCCACTTGTAAAAATCAGCTCAGAGTTAACACAAACATATTCCCCACTCACGAATTCATAGTGAGCTCTTTTTAACCTTGTTGTTCCATTTATCTTCCAGCATTTAATTTATTAAAAAGTTTGTCTCATACGTGTGTCCATCAAAAGAGGACACTTGGGCAAGTCAAACCTTTTCCCAATAGTCATAGAATAATAATTACATAATCCAAAATTCTAAATTCAAATTTTCCTGTAACATCCCACTCTTGCCCGCACTGAGCGAACTTATTCTTTGAGGACACTTGCCTGTAAGTTATACGGATTATTATAATATTGGTCTTTGATTATGATTATGAGGCATTATGGATGTGATTATATGTTATTTTTCTATATTGACTTGGACAAGTGCTATTGACTTGGTTCTCCTGAGTGTGCATGATTTTGGACCTCACGGATGCAAAGGCATTGATGAAACCCTTGGAATCTAGATCGAGTTAAGGAGAGGACTATTGGGGTTTGATTGTTCTATATATGACATATGTGCATCTGATTAGATGTTATGATTATGGATTTTATTTCTGACTTTATTCATTGATGATGTAGGCTGACGATATCTTGCCAACCAGACTCACATGTGGAGTAGAGGGGTCACACACGACTACCAGAGACATTGAGGGAGAGGTGTGGACAACAGCCCTGCCACAGACTACTATCACTCTCGTTGTGGCTCGAACTATAGGTTAACGATTACCTAGTTCGAGAAGACCCACGATGTCATGAGGGAATACTGCAATAATCGCTCATGATGATTCTAAGGGGTGTGCAATAAGGCAGGGGCCTTATTCCTTAAAGACCCTTAGTCTCCAACAACATCACCTAATGGATTATTGACTCCAGGGGTTTTTAATGTCTACCAAGTCAGTCAAGAGCCTTGTGACACCCTTGGATCATGTAGTACATCCTGAAGGGCACGTCGCACAAGAAAAATTGAATGAGGTGAGTGGCACCCTTGGAGCACATAGTGCATCCTAAAGGGCATGTCACGAAAGGGAAACAAAATGAGGCGAGTGGCACCCTTGGAGGACCTAGTGTGTCCTGAAGGGAACGTCACATTGTTAACTCATAAGTGATTAAACCTAGATGGCCCTTGAACAAATAATGTGATATGAAAGATTTAAAAACAATTTCCCTAATAAAATGTCGTCCAACCTATGAAAATCAAATATAGGTCTAAGTGATACTTGTGGTAGAAAAAAATAATAATAAATAAATAATACTAATAATCATCATGAAACATGTGACTAGAAGGGGGTAACCCATTCGATTAATTTATAAAAAAGAAAAATAAAATTACTTTGGGGGATTACTTTTTTCTAACAAAAAGGGAAATAGTTGTTTTCTTACTTATGCCAACTGAAAAATTTATTAATTAAAAATAAAAAGGGGAAAAAGCTAATTTCCTACACTTTCTAATTTGAGTTTTATATAAAAAGGGAAAGAGGGAAATTTAAAATAATTAGGAAACTAAGGTAAAATGGGGGAAACATAAAGAGAAATGGAAGCATGAGGAAAAAGAAGAATGATTCACTTAGTAAGGTATCTTGACTTTAAGAACTTTCTAAATTAAAATCAACTAGTAAATTAGTAAAGGGGTAAGTCATTAAAATGTGTAAGGGAATATGGGGACACATAGGAGAGATTCTAGGAATTCTTTTAGGTGGGTGAGGGAAGTAGGAGTATTTAAATAATTAATGAAATTAGTTTTAGGTGCAACGAAGGGGACGGGTGACACATGTATCGGGAGGATTTTTCTGAATTAAATTATTGAACATTAAATTAAATGGGAAATTGAGAAATAAATGACTTAGAAACTCTATATAAAGGAGGGAGGAGGAGGAGGATGGATCTCTTCTTTCATGTGTAACATTACGCTACATAATTTTAGACTTGACTGACTTATCTTGTGGGAGTTGGGATACCCATCTCGGTCAGGAGTGGTAGCTCAAACTTGTGAGGCGATTTGGGAGATAGTTGTTCTCTAGTTTAGTGTGTATGGCCCCTTTGCGGCTTGGGGGGCTAAGGGGGAAGAAGAGTACCCTTAGCGTTGGATGGGAGGTACCGGTGAAGTCTTATCCGTCGGCAAGGGGGAGCTGCACGGAGTGCGTTGGACAATGACTCAGAGCTTTCACCTTGGGCTGCGGTAAGCTTGATTTTATTCTGCATGGTAGTTTACTATTGACTTTATGCTTTCATTTATGTACTTTTAACTGTGTAAAGAAGGTTTTTGACTTAGTATTTTAATTGAGAACTTAAATTCCCCATAGCCTTAAGCTCACTTCTTGACTTGATCCCATTGGCACGCGATCCCTGAATGTTGTGACTGTCCTATTGGTTGTATTGATTTGTTGTGAAGAGTTGTACTTTTTACTTCATCCTCATCCCTAGTTCATCAGTCCACACCTGAGTAGTTGGCCAAGAGCCGAATCGAGGGTCGTCACTTCGGTGCATAGAGACCCATAGATTCTAATGCCCTGCTTTTTTGTACGTGGATGATGAGCAAAGGATATTTCATCCCTACCATTTACCTTACTTACCTCTATGCCATATTGATTTAAAAATTTTATTTTCTCTGCATTTTAATTGTTGATTCTTGGTTAAACCCATGAGACTTGATTGCCAAAACTCTGTGCATTCTAGTGATTTTTTACTTCTGTGTTTCCTGGAGGTAGTTTTCTTCTGTGTTTTCTTTTAGGGATTATCCCTGAGCTTGAAGTCTTTACTCATCCTTTACACCACAGATTCACCATGGTTCTCATGGCTCCTTAACCAGATATTTCCTCTTCGACTTTCATGGCCCTTCCCCTAGTGATTTTCTTTGGCTGATTTTCATTTTCGTATAGTGTGGCCTTAGTTTTTTTTTTTACAAAGAGTGTGCACTCGTTTTTACTAAATTTTACCCTCCAATTGTATATTGTCGTATTGCAGTTATTTATTTCGTTGTATTGAAAATTGAATCGATGTCTTTCATATCATTCATAGACTGCTATTTTACCCTTCTTTGAACAACGCTATTTTTTTTATATACCTTATGACTGAGTGGACTCTTCCTGACATCGTTTTCCCTACCGTTTTATTGACTGCGAACTTGAGGTTAAACTCAATGAATTTTTGATGTAAAACTCAGTTTCTTTTTATTTTATGAAATCCGACAAACATGATGTTAAACTCAACCATTCTTTTTCCCTTTTATTGGCCACGATTTGTGATAAATCACAACGAATTTGAACTTGGGTGTTTGTTTTAGTGTTAGAGAACTCCCAAGGATAAACCACAGTGAATTTTATAAGTGTTAGATAACCTTTATCTACTCAACGAAATTAAAAGTGTTAGACAACCAACACTTCACCTCTGTGTTTGATTAAATTAGAATTAACATCTATGTTGGACATACAACCAAATGCCTCTGCGTTTTGAGTGAAAATAGAATTTTTGTTTATTTTAGATAGCCATCAAGGTGCTTTTGCATTGACTGCAAGGGAATGGCAAGTGTATTGCACAACAATTTGTTGGATGGCATTTGGATTTAATGGAACAGTATTGAATCATTATATCTCGTGTGACTGTTGACAGCTCATCTATTTACAACAATTTTATTATATGAAAGCGATGGACACCAATTATTCTTTTTGACAACGATATGCCTGACAGTTAGTATTTCCATGGCATTAATGATATAGACAACCACTCATTTGCATGTAGCTATTGTTGTAGACTGCTTTTGAGTAGATAGCGCCTCATTTTATAGACCATAGATGGAGATATTTATTATACAGATTCTTAGATAGCCAGTTTATTAGATAGACCCTATCTACGTCATTAGATAGTGCGTTCATTATATTTATTCAGTTGACAAGACAACAACTTATATTTAATGATAACAAATTTTAAGGTCAATGATTTAATGAATTCATTTCAATGATAACGATTTAGTGGTCGAGTATATCCCTGTGTCCATCGCAGGATGTCTATTATGATGTTTGAATTTTACTTGTATGGTGATAAGCACTAGGTCACTTGTTAGTTTATTTTTATATTTTTTTTATTATCTATCTTTTTAAGAGGCAAAGTGTTTTTATTTATTTTATTTTCTCGTTAATAATGTTTGATTATTAAGAGCATCTTCATAATGTTGTTATTCATGTGAATTTGAATGGGCTTTATGTTTTTAGGTTATAATTGAGATAATTTGAAGATAAGAGGGTGTTTATGTTTAAAGATATTATGAAGACTAAAATTTTTAGTTTCATATTAAGATGTTGGATTCAATTTGAATTCTTATCACAAATTTTAAACTTATTATTTCCTTATCATAGTTTATGTTTTTATTATAACCTATGGATGATCTTAGTTCATTAAAAATATTTTAAATAATTATTTTACTATATCAATTTTCTTATTTTCTTATTTTATTTTATTAGTATATTTCCTTAAAAAGTTGTCACACCCATCACTTGGCGACGACCTAATTCCTGATGAGGGGACCCTCGTGCACCTTAGGGGATAGAGGCGTTGATAACTTGGTCGGAGTATGGGCCTCTCGTTGTGATCATTTTCATTGAAATTGTTGTTAGCTCTTGGGTTATAATGCCTTTGTGCATCTAGTTGCGCGCCATAGAGGTTCTAGTTGTTGACCGTCAAAACCATTTTGTTGGGATTGTGGATGTTGTCCCTTATCCTATAGGCGTTGTCATGGCTGTGTTGGTCAGGTAGTCATTTCTACCTTTGATTTACGCATGTTTCGTCTGTTTTCTCATTGTGCTAGTGGGTGAGTCATACTTGTTTGGTTCCTATTCTGGGGGCATGGTGCTCACCACCAGATGTGTTGTTTAGCTGTAATTGTTGTTGTCATCATGTTTAAAAAAAAAATTACACTTTTTTCTTCATTGGGTGTCATAACGATTGGGTTCGTTACATATGGTGTCAGGGGGGGTTCAACCCATGAATTGGGATCACTATGGCTTTCATTGATATGATATTTGATTATAATGTTGCTAATTAAGTTGACTTGTATTCGTGTAGGTAATCATGGTTAGAGGGCATCATGGAGGTAGACAATGGGGTGCTAGGAGAGGAGGCATGATGCCTCCAGTAGAATTCATGCCTGAGGGGTCTAACCCCTATGGAAATGACCAGGTTTTCGAGAAGGAGAAGATAGCGATGGGTGATGTGGTTGGGATGATGAGGTCTTTTTAGCGGATGTCTAAGGAACTGATCAGCCATTTGGGTCGAGATGAGGCCAGGGCACAAACACCCCCTAAGAGTCCATCTTGCAGTCCAGTTGGTACTGGTAGCATTCACCATGAACTCGAGAAGGTCAAATTTCTCAATTTATTTGGTGCCCAGATGGCACAGCCACCGAGGAGCAGATGGAGAATATGGCCATGTACTTTGCACTTCACGACTATACCTCCAACATGAAGGTCCACATAGCGGTCTTTCAGTTGAAGAGGAGCACTCTTATATGGTGGAAGACGCTCTTGTCATAGTTGAACATGGTCGTTGAAGACGTATCATGGGAACTATTCGAGGAACAATTTTGAGAGAGGTACGTATCATAGGAATTCATTGCGCATCAGCTCAATGAGTTCAACACCTTATGAGAGGGTGGTCGTATGATGCTCGAGTACGAGGCCCGTTTTATGGAGTTGCTTCGGTATACTCCACACCTTAATACCGAGAAAATTAAGGCCAACAAGTTCTTGTTCGGCCTTAATGTCAACATATGTGCAAAGGTTAGAATTTTGATGCCTCAGACCTTGCATGATGTCGTCCAGAAGGCCCTCGTAGAAAAGGAGGAGTTGATTAGCAGGGGTCAAAGTAGGACTCCCGTGACACCCACAAGGCAGATGTTATCTGGTGCGCAACAGCACCAGACACTAGCTAGACAGAGGCCACGATATTGTGGCATTCAGAGAGGATCCACTTTCACTACACCTTGGTGACCAATGCCTCAGTAGCAGATACCTTATCGGGGACCACCGCATTAGTAGCAACGTCAACTGCATTAGTAGCAATGTTGACCGCATCAGCAGCAGTTTATGCATGTTTAGCAGAATAGACCAGGATTCCAGGCCGATGGGCCGTCAACTTCTACTTTAGGTACTAGGAGTACTAGATCGAAGAAGGGGTGTTGGATATGTGGGGAGCCACACTACCAGCATGAATGCCCCATGAAGAGGACTAGAGAATCTGGATCAAACAAACCCACTACTGTGGGATATTTGGGCAAGGCCCATCGGATTCATGCAGTGATGAATAACTGTCAGGAAGAGCACTAGTCAACTTTGCTTGAGACATCAGGTACCGTCACTGACCAGATCCTTAGTAATTTTATAGATCTCGGTGCTACCGAGAGTTTTATTTTTGGTGCAGTGCTAAAAAGGATTAAGGCCAGCGCAGTCGAATAGGATGAGTCTAGCTTTGTAGAGATGGCTTCAGGAGCCAAACAGAAGGTTGGAGGGAAGGTTACGGGGTGTACCCTTTACTTGGGAGATATTTTCACCGAGGCCAACCTGTACGTCATGATATTAGGATCTTATGACATCGTGATCAGTATGGATTGGTTGGAATCGCATGAGGTGATACTCAACTATAATATGAAATGGTTGATCTTGGTCGATGATGAGGGACAAAGATGTGTGATTATAGGCCAGAACTAGGGATTTTCCCTGAGGTTTACCTCTTCCTTAGAGTTAAGGAAGAGCATTCGCAAGGGATGTAAGATTTATGCAATCCTTTCATTAAATGGGAAGGGAGTAGTGGAAGGTCTAGAGCACCTTCCTGTGGTAAGAGAGTTTGTGGACATATTCCTGGAGGAGTTACCTGGGATGTCACCAGAGAGGGAATTAGAATTTACCATAGAACTAAAAATGGCGATTGAACCGATAGCAAGGGAACCTTATCGGATGTCGACCCTGGAGTTATAGGAGTTGCTAGACCTGGGACTTATACGTCCTAGTGTGTCACTATGGGGTGAGCCTATTATTTTCGTACGAAAGAAGGATGGGTCGTGGAGACTCTCCATTTAATACCATCAATTGAACAAGGCAACGATCAAGAATCAATATTTGTTGTCAAGTATTGATGATCTATTCAATTATATGAAGGGTGCGATAGTGTTTTCAAAGATCAATTTGTGATTAGTGTATCACCAGTTATGGATCAAGGAGGATAACATCCCTAAGGCTACCTTTAAGATGAGGTTTGCAAATTACAAGTTTATTGTTCTACCATTTGGACTGACAAACGCCCCAGGGGTATTTATGAGTTTGATGAATGGGGTGTTTTGCAAGTACTTTGACAAGTTTTTCCAAGTATTCATTGATGATATTTTGATTTACTTTCAGATGATGGAGGAGCATGATGAGCACTTGTGCTTGGTACTACAGTGTCTGCGAGAGCACAAATTGTATGGGAAGTTGTCCAAATACTCGTTTTATCAATCGAAGATTCACTACTTAGGGCATGTCATCTCTGACGAAGGTATCGTCGTCGATCCAACAAAGGTCGAGGCTATTATGGAATGACCTGCACCAATGAATGCCCTAGAAGTGCATAGCTTCATGGGTTCAGTAGGATACTATCGATGGTTCGTGGAGGGATTTTCAAAGATAGAAAATGTCATTACGGAATTGCAGAAGAAGAACACGAGGTTTGTTTGGATCGAGAAATGCACGTAATCATTTCATAGGCTCAAATACTTGTTGAAAAAGGCACCGATACTAAATCCCCTTGACATGGATGCGGACTTCTTGGTATGCACTGACGCATCCAAGGAACACTTAGACAGAGTCTTGATGCAAGACGGTCGAGTGATCAATTACATCTCCAGGAAACTTAGAAGGCATGAGGAAAACTATGTGACGCACACTTTGGATTTGTTAGTCATTGTATATTCCTTGAAGGTTTGGAGAGACTACCTTGTTGGAGGAAAATTTGAACTAAAAGAGAACCACTATGGACTACGACACATCTTTACACAAAGCAACCTAAACATGCGTCAACGTCATTGGTCGAAATTGCTTAGCGAGTATGATTTAGAGATTACTTACATAAAGGGAATAGTGAACTGAGTGGCAGCTGCATTGAATCAGAGACCTTGCATCTTTTTGGTGTTTCCTCTTAAGAAAAATCTACATGAAAAGACTCTAACTTTACAACACGACGATGATTGGTACAGAGAGGTCGAGGATTTTATCAAACATAACACAATGATGTTACTAATATTTGAAGGATTTACGTTTGATGACGATGGATTATTGAGCTTTAAAAATCAGATTTACGTACCACCGAACGACAAGTTGAGGAGTTTGATCCTAAATGAGGATCACAGAGCAGTGTACATGGCCCACCCGAGAGTCACGAAGATGAGGGAGGACCTTAAACCCTTATTCTTCTAGAAGGGAATGAAGGCAGACAAAATCAACTATGTGGCTATATGTCTAGAATGTCAATAGGTAAAGGATGAACACAGACACCCAACAGGATTACAACAGCCTTACGCTATTCCAGAATTGAAATGGGAGGTTATTTCGATGGATTTCATTGTTGTATTTCCACTGACAGAAAGGAGACATGACTCAATTTTTGTGGTAGTTGACACTCTGACAAAGAGTGCTCATTTTATTCCGATGCATACGATGTATCAGGCACTTGGCATAGCTAGAGTTTTCATCAGTGAGATTGTGAGGCTGCATGGCATGCCTAAGAGGACTATATCTGATCGAGGATCGGTGTTTATTAGATGATTTTGTACTAGTTTCCAAGAGGCCTTGGGAACCAAACTTAACTTCAGTACTGCGTATCACCCAGAGACTGATGGGTAGACTAAACGAACCAACCAAATATTGGAATACATGTTGCACATGTACATTTTGGACCAACATAAGCGTTGCGAAGAATTCTTTCCACTGGTAGAATTTGATTATTACAACAGTTACCAAAGCACCATTGAGATGGCACCTTTCGAGTTCCTTTATGGGAGACCATGTTGGACACCTCTGAGTTGGCAACAACTTGAGGATAGGGTCCTAGTGGGACTAGAAGTGATCCAAGAAATGGAATATCAAATGCAATAAATAAGACAAAGGATCAAAGAAGCACATGATCGACAAAAGAGTTATGTCGATGCGCACTATGTCAACCATAGTTATGAAGTGGGTGATCGAGTCTTATTTCGGATAAAACCGCATAAGATTTCGATCAAGTTTGGAAAGGGAGATAAAACCTCTCCTAGGTTCATGGGACCCCTCAATATTATGGAGAGAAAGGGGCCCATGGCCTATCAACTAGCCTTTCCAGACTCTTTGAGTCGTATGCACGATGTTTTTCATGTATCTCTTATGAGACATTATATTAGTGATCCTGGACATGTTATTGACATGAGTTTGTTGCAGGTATCAGATGAGGGGGCACTCATGGCTGAGCCGATCCACATTTTAGATCACTGCATTCGACAGCTACGACATCGAACAGTAGATTAGGTCAAGGTCTAGTGGGACAACTATAGTCTTCACTCGTCGACCAGGGAGGATGCATATGATATGCGCTAGTAGTTTCCATTTTTTTTTCATAGATATACTTTTGATACTATGATACACATGATTTCAGCACTTACATACTGTGAAACTTCAAGACAAAGTTTAGACCAAGAAGAGGTGTATGTAACATCCCTCTCTTGCACACACTGAGCGAACTTATTCTTTGAGGACACTTCCTTCCAAGTGATCCAGATTATTATACTATTGTCCATTGATTATGATTATGAGGCATTATGGATGTGATTATATGTTATTTTTCTGTATTGACTTAGAAAGGTGCTATTGACTCAGTTCTCCTAAGTGTGCAGGATTTTAGACCTCACGGATGTAGAGGCATTGATGAAACTCTTGGACTCTCGATCGAGTCAGGGAGAAGACTATTGGGGTTTGATTGTTGTATATATGACATATTTTCATCTGATTAGATGTTATGATTATGGATTTTATTTCTGAATTTATTTTTTGATGATACAGGATGACTATAGCTTGCTGACCAAACTCACACGTGGAGTAGAGGGGTCACACATGACTACCAGAGACATTGAGTGAGAGGTGTGGAAAACAGCTCTACCACAACCTACTAGCACTTCCACCGTGGCTTGAACTGTAGGTTAATTATTACCTAGTGGGAGAAGACTGATGATGTCATGAGGGTAGACTGCAACAATCGTTCACGATGATTCTAAGTGGTGCGAAATAAGGCATGGGCCTCATTCATTAGAGGCCCTTAGTCTCCCACAAGATCACCTAACAGAGTATTAACTCTAGGGGTTTTCGATGTCTACCAAGTTAGTCAAGAGGTGAGTGGCACCCTTGGATCACGTTTGCATCCTGAAGGGCACATCACATAAGAAAAAAAAATGAAGCGAGTGGAACCCTTGGAGCACGTAGTGCATCCTGAAGGGCACATTGCGCAAGGGAAACAAAACGAGGTGAGTGGCACCCTTGGAGCACCTAGTGCATCCTGAAGGGAACATCATATTGTTAACTAATAATTGATTAAACCTAGATGTCCTTAGAATGAATAATGTGATAAGAAATATTTAAAAACAATTTCCCTAATAAAATGTCACCCAGCCTAGGAAAATCAAATATAGGTCTATGTCATAGTTGTTGTCGAAAAAAAAATAATAATACTAATAATCATCATTAAACATGTGACTAGAAGCAGGTAATCCGTTCGATTAATTTATAAAAAAAAATCAAATTACTTTGGGGGATTACTTTTTTTTAACAGAAAAGGGAAATAGTTGTTTTGTTACTTATGCCAATTGAAAATTTATTAATTAAAAAGAAAAAGGGGAAAAAGGTAATTTCCTACAGTTGCTAATTTGAGTTTTAGATAAAAAGGGAAAGAGTGAAATTTAAAAGAATTAGGAAACTAAGGGGAAAAGGGGGAAACATAAAGAGAAAGGGAAACATGAGAAAAAAGAAAAATGAATAACTTAGTAAGGTATCTTACGTTTAAGAAATTTCTAAATTGAACTCAACTAGTAAATTAGTAAAGGGGTAAGTCATTAAAATATGTAAGGGAATATGGGGACACCTAGGAGCGATTCTAGGAATGCTTTTAGGTGGGTGAGGGAAATAAGAGTAATTCAATAATTAATTAAATTAATTTATGGTGCAATGAAGGGGATGGGTGACACATGTACGGGGAGGATTTTTCTGAATTAAATTATTGAACATTAAATTAAATGGGAAATTGGGAAAGAAATGACTTAGAAACTCTATATAAAGGAGGGAGGAGGAGGAGGATGGATCTCTTATTTCATGTCTATCATTATGCTACAGAATTTTAGACCTAAATGACTTATCTTGTAGGATTTGGGATACCCATCTTGGTGAGGAGCAGTAGCTCGGCTTTGCGAGCTGAGCTAGGAGCTGGTTTAGTTTGTGTGACCCCTTTGTGGCCCGAAGGGCTAAGGGGGAAGAAGAGTACCCTTAGTATTGGCTTAGAGGTACTGGTGAAGTCTCATCAGTCGACAAGAGGGAGTCGCACAGAGTGCATGGGATAATGACTCAGAGTTGTCTCCTTGGGCTATAGTACACTTGCTTTTATTCTGCATGGTAGTTTACTATTGACTTTACGATTTCATTTCTGTACTTTTAACTGTGTAAAGAAGGTGTTTGACTTAGCATTTTAATTGAGAACTTAAATTCCCCATAGACTTAATCTCCCTACTTGAATTGATTCCCTTGACACTCGATCCCTGAATGTTGTGACTGTCCTATTGGTTTTATTGATTTTTTGTGAAGATTTTTTAATTTTGCTTCGTCCTCATCCCTAGTTCGTTAGTCCAGGCCTAAATAGTCGGAAAGGAACCGAATCAATGATCGTCACTTCGATGCATAGCGACCTATAGATTCTAATTCCCTTCTTTTCTGTGCGTGGATGATGAGCGAAGGATATTTTTTCCGCGTCATTTACCTTACTTACCTCTGCACCCTGTTGATTTAAAACTTCGATTTTCTCTGTGTTTTAATTGTTGATTCTTGGTTAAACCACTGAGACTTGATTGTCAAAACTCTACACATTTTGGTGATTTGGTGCAGGCGCGACACCTCTGCCTCGACAAAGGCCTCACCCGCTCACAGGATCATTTGTTTTCTCCTTCTGAGCTGAAGCGGCTCCTTGGATTCCCTTGGGAATCACTGTGAAAATATGACCCATAGGTCTGTCTCTTTCCCTGTCTCGGCCTCTGCACTGGACCATGACCAATTTCCCCCACAGGAAAAGAAGTATCAGGCTTCGGGGTTTCATGATCCCCGATGTCAAGAGTTCCTGTCCTCTCGAACTCCCGATCATTGATTTGTCGATGCGCCCTTTTATGCGCTAGCCCTCCTAGCTAACCTCCTGGCTCATAGGACCACTATTCCATAAGACCGCAGCCTTACCTCTTGTCCGGGTTTCTCAACCCAAGCGTCTAACCTCTTGTCCTTTGGATCCTCGATTCTTCGATACGTGAAATGATGATATGGCAATTTCTGAGTCTTCCCCTTCTTCTCACGATTTTGGTGATCACGATATCGTAAAGCATGAGCTCCGTGTTCACGGGATCCCCGATATCCTGAATCTCGATTCTCCGATGTGACATCAACTAGGCCCATAATGTGGGGTTCCCGCCTTTCGCGGTTTCATCACTCGTGAAGCCAAAAGGCTCCCTCTTCAATATCCGATGCCCGAGTCCCCGATATGACGACTTCCTATCGAGACTTTCCCCGATGGTGCTCGATTGCTGCCACGCATCCTCCTCTGATGGGCGGTTAAGAATGTATCAGGGTTTTCACTATGGATTTCCCCGACCCTTTATCCACGGGATCTCTTATATCCTGAACTCTGATCCTCTAGCTTGACTATTCTCCGGTGGTCTAGATCTTTGCCATGTGCCTCAGTAGATGGACGGCCCTGATCCAATCTCGCTATTTCGAGACTTCTGTTGTCCCGACTCTCACGACATTGAGAACTCTGATTTTCTGAGTGTTGATATCCTGATGTCTAGTGCCCAGATCTTCGGAATGGATGGTCACATGACACACATCCTCTCTCAGATGGACGACCCAGATTTGTGTCAGGGTTTCAAGGTGGACTTACTCGATCTCCTGTCCACGGGAATGTCGATATTCCGATTCACGACGCCTCGATATCCTGATATGTGTCAAGACTTTTGCCTGGCATGAGAAGGGTTAAACCTCATGCACCTCCTATCCGATCTGATGGTTGACGTGATTTCTGAATGAGATCTAACGAATGTCGATCTCCTCCCTTCTATATGCTTGCTCTGGTGCTCCCTAGACGTAGAAACAAACTGTCCAGATCTCCGTCTCCAGTCAATCTGATGGCAGTTGTGCTCCCTCCTGAGCTTGCACACTGTCTTGAGCTTGTGGATGAATCCCAATCTCCCAAAGCCCTCAACCGTTATTTCACTCTGCAAGCTCTTCAACTCTGAGCTTCGCTGCGCGTATAAACACTAACTCCTCCTAAGCTTTTATCTTTTAATCCTCAAAGGATTCTGATGTCTGCACTCCTACAGAATCTCTATGCACGTAAAGCGTTATTTCTCCTGAGCTTCTCAAACACTCAGACCCCTAAGGGATTTTTTCTTCCTTCCTTCTCCCTCAGATGGAGAATATAATGCTTTTCTAGCAGTCTCTCAACTCAAGCAACTGGATCGCTAAGTCGTTCAGGGTGCTCAGCAACCCTATGAAGATCCTTTAGTGGAATATTCTTCCAAAACACAGAACTTAAAGGTTCTCTTCTCTTGTGCCTATCTGCACAGTATCTCAATGCCCACCTGGCAGAGTGTCTTCTCTCACAGAACATCCAGTAGTTCTGTCTTCTTCTATGCACCCTATGTGCCTGCTCAATGCCCACCTGGCAGAGCTCTTAGAATCCTCAGTGATTCTGGTTCAGTCTGAACTCACAACAGAGTTCTTCCTCCCAGCACCTTGTGCCTGTGCTCAATGCCCACTTGGCAGAGCTTCACAGAACTCACAGCAAAGTTCTGTCTGCAACTATATTTCTCATACACAACCTTGCCTCCTGAGGTGTTCAGCAACCTTAAAGGTCTTCTCCCGATATGTTGATTCCAGCTCATGTGCCGCAGCATGTCTTTGTTTGAACCCACAATGTTCAGAAGTGCATCCTCTATGCATAGCTATCAGAACCCACAACATTCTGTCACATCCTCCTGGTGTGAAGCCTCAAAGACCTTCACCTGAAATCAAACAAACCCCTGCAAATGCACAACTACAACTACAACATACATTCATGGCATCATTGAACACTCACAGACATTCACATAACACAGAAATACATTCAGGAAAAATTGCTTATGTTTCTATTAATATGGCAAATGCCTGTATTTACAAGGGTGTTCCTAAGCACGGCCTGTAACAAGGTATCGACTCTTCTCTTCTACTCTCTACTCACAGACTATCACACAACTCACTCAAAATGAGATCTGAAATCTCTTTTACCTGAGGGGGCTCTTCGAGCTCTTCCCTCCAAGCTACCTACCCTATTCAATTACATTGAATGGGCTGTCTAGTCCAGCATATGGATCTAGATCTCAGCCTTAAAAGAATTAAAGGCATATCTACCTAATGCCTGCATAAAATCACGGATCTATGGCTCAACAGCCTAGACATTCAATTTTCATTCAATTCAAGATAGAAGATGAGGGTTGCGCCTCTCTTCATCCTTGAATGCACGCACTTGACATGGTTGGCTGGCTGGCTGGCTGATGTGGAGAGATGCTCCTGCATCATACTCCTCAGCTGAAAAATTCATGAGCTCTTGCTCATGAGCTTCCCTTCACAGCTGTTGAAATCCTCCTGGATCCCAAACAAACACCTGGAGTTGTTGATCTGCTCCATCTTATTGCTGCTGTGCTACTGCTGTTGCTTCTCTTCTGCTCAACTTCTCCTTGCTGGCAGTCTCTGCTGATCGAATCATCAGCTCCCTGATCATATCAATCACTTCGTCCAGCTACTCTAGTGGTTGGCTCTTCTCTTGCAGTCTCCTCAGTTGCAAAAAATTTCGGCTCATGGGCAGATCACTGTGATCTCCCATGATTTCTTCATCAGCTTCCAACTTTACCTATTGGATGTGCATGCTCTGCACCTTCACCCTTCTCTCCAGGGATTCTATCTGTTCATACAGATCAGCCAAACTGATTTTTTCTTCTTCTTCTTCTGCTGCAAACTCCCATGTTGCAGTCCCTTCAGCTCCCTCGTTGAAAGTAGTGAGCCATTCCTCAGAATGCTCGTTTCCTTATTCTGCTCAGGCAGCTTCAAATATCTTCTCCAATTCCTCTTGGAAAGTCACAACCGACTGTTCCTCTGTTGTTTCTCCATCTGCAACCCAAATTTCTGCCTCTCCCTAGGAAAATTGTAGGAGTACTTTGATTACCCCAATCATCAGAAGATTCCTCCAATCTTCCTCATTTTCTATCAGCTGAACCCGCTGATCTAAATCCATTTCCGAGCTCACCTGCTCTGTGAGCTCCTCTGGCTGAATCCAACTCAATTTCTCATCCCTGCCCTCTTGGAAATATGGGATTCTTCCACTGCTTCCCTTGTAGATTATGAGATCAACCGATCCCATATTTATCAACACTTCTTGCTGAATTGAACTGACCTCAGAGTCCATGAGACTTTCAGACAATCTCATATGGTCATCCCTACCCACCTTTCAGTCCTCGAGATCCCGCAGCGATCTCCTTTCATTGCCCAGCTGGCAATGTAAAATTTCTTGGCTATCCTCCTGACAGACTATGATATCTTCATCTAATCTCAGCTTTGTTCCCTTGCCCACCTGGGAATCTAGAAACCTTCCACTGCCCTCCTGGCTTTCCTCGAGATCTCGCAGTGACCTCTCTTCATTTTCCACCTGGAAAATTGAAATTCCTTCCCTGCCCTCCCGCCAGTGCTTGAGATCTTCAGACGATCCCAATCCATCCTCTTCACCGAGAATTTCTCCAATCTTTGGTTCACATATCTGAACCATTTCTTCTTTGGTCTTGAGGTTTTCAACATACCTCAGCCATCCTCTCAACAGTCTACGTTGCCTTTTTACCATCACTTCCCTGATTGGCCATTTCATCTTCGGCTTCTTCATGGGCCACTCGTACACCCATCTCGGCTTTGTATTCTATTGAATCTTCAATTCAATCTTTTCTATCTCTGCTCTTATATCAGCGAGCTCTTCATCCATTTCTGCAAGATTTTCTGCTTTGCTCTTCCTCCCAGCATGCCTATGGCCTTCAAAAACCATGGTGCTGTCTTTGTCTGCTTTCCTAACAAACCTGTTGCTGTCACTCTGCACTAAGAGTGTTACCAACTTCATCCTCCAGTCCTCCTGACTGTCTTCTTGATTGTTGCCTACCTGCAAACAACCATCTACAGAGTCCTCAGCAACGCTGTCTTCCTTTTCTCCTCTGTCTGTAATATAGACACATAATCTCGCTCTGATACCACTTGATGTGTATCAGAGTGCTCCTTCTCTTCTTTCTCCTCTTTCCTGAAATATACAGACAAGAATCCGCTCTGATACCACTTGGTGCAGGCGTGACACCTCTGCCTCGACAAAGGCCTTGCCCGCTCATAGGATTTTTCGTTTTTACCTTCTGAGCCGAAGTGGATCCTTGGATTCCCTCGGGAATCACTGTGAAAATATGACCCATAGGTCTGTCTCTTTCCCTGTCTCGGCCTCTGCACTGGACTGTGAACAATTTCCCCCACAAGAAAAGAAGCATCAGGCTTCGAGGTTTTGTGATTCCCGATGTCAAGGGTTCCTGTCCTCTCGAACTCCCGATCACCGATTTGTCGATACGCCCTTTTATGCGCTAGCCCTCCTAGCTAACCTCTTGGCTCATAGGACCACTATCCCATAAGACCGCAGCCTTACCTCTTGTCCAGGTTTCTCAACCCAAGCGTCCAACCTCTCATCCTTTGGATCCTCGATTCTCCGATACGTGAAATTCCGATATGCCAATTTCCCAGTCTTCCCCTTCTTCTCGCGATTTTGGTGATTGCGATATTGTAAAGCATGAGCTCCGTGTTCACGGGATCCCCAATATCCTGAATCCCGATTCTCCAACATGATGTCAACTAGGCCCACAATGTGGGGTTCCCATCTTTCGCGGTTTCATCACTCGTGAAGCCAAAAGGCTCCCTCTTCAATCTCCGATGCCCGAGTCCCCGATATGACGAATTCCTATCAGGAATTTCCCCGATGGCGCTCGATTGTTGCCACGTGTCCTCCTCTGATGGACAGTTAAGAATGTATCAGGGTTTTCACTATGGATTTCCCCGACCCTTTATCCACGGGATCTCTGATATCCCGAACTCCGATCCTCCGGCTTGACTTTTCTCCAGTGGTTTGGATCTTCACCACATGCCCTAGTAGATGGACGGCCCTGATCCAATCTCGCTATTTCGAGACTTCTGTTGTCCCAACTCTCACGACCTGGAGAACTCCAATTTCCCAAGTGTCGATATCCCGATGTCTAGTGCCCACATCTTCGGAATGGATGATTGCATGACACACATCCTCTCTCAGATGGATGGCGCAGATTTGTGTCAGGGTTTTCAGGGTGGAATTACCTGATCTCCTGTCCACGGGAATGTCGATATTCCCATTCACGACGCCTCGATATCCCGATATCTATCGGGACTTCTGCCTGCCGTGAGAAGGGTTAAACCCCCTGCACCTCCTGTCTGATATGACAGTTTATGGGATTTACAAATGAGATCTAACGGCTGTCGATCTCCCCCCTTCTATATTCTTGCTCTGGTGCTCCCTGGACGTAGAAACCAATGGTTCAGATCTCCATATCCAGTCGATCTGACGGTGGTTGTGCTCCCTCCTAAGCTTGCACACTGTCTTCCGAGACTTGGAAGAGTCACAAGCTCTCAAAGGCCTCGACCTTTATTTCACTCTGTGAGCTCTTCGACTGTTCAAGGATAAATTCGTGAGTGTGGACACAGACCAATCTCCCCAGATCCACCTGGATCTGGAACAAACTGTGACAGAATACTACTCTTTCCCTAGTTCTAAAGT
>JASDQU011025967.1:23857-52396 GCA_032191745.1 Picea mariana
TGTTGTGTAATGGATATTTGACGATATGAAAGAAGAATATAACTTCCTAAGTTTTGACTGCTTATTCATATCTTTAGAAGGGCCAAGATATCTTATGGTTGGTTATTTTTCCACTTTATCTATTCTTGAGATTGTCAAAGTGCTAATAGCCCTAAGCAGCTATTGGAAATTTTGCTAATGAACTTCTTAGCAGTGTGACAATCAGTAAATGTATGAAGGCTCTTGATCATCCATACAGTGGATGATGGCTGTGTTCTGGAGAACAAAAGTCATGGCCTTCTTATGCATTACCTCATATTGTACCACGAAACTGGTGTCAGGCCCATAACCTGCCTTTCTTGTGTATATTCACTTGTAACTTGAATATATATTGTCTGTTTGTGGATGTGTCCCGTCTTCAACAACAAAAGAATGCATTCTTTTCTTGATTTTGGTCCAGGTGCATCTTAGATCCTTTTTCCTTGGCTCTCCTACCTCATCTCACTTTCTGGCTGCAGCATAAATGTTTGGCTGAAGTGTGAATGCCGGGGCATTAATGCTTGTAATTCAAGAAGACATTCCACAGCATGTGTATTTTTTTGGTTGTACATTTATGTACATGCTGCAGTCATCAAGAATCATATCGCTTATCAAAGAATTAGGTTGAAACAACATTTATTTATGAAGTCCCCTGCCTCATCAAGATGCCCTGCACAACCAGGAATGACAGTGATATAAGCAGTGATGCACCCTTTGTATAATCAAAGTACCAACAACCTTTAACCATCGATCTCACATTGCAGCAGACACATGAAAATCTCTCTTGGAATTCAAAAACCCTAGAAAGCCCAGAAACTCCACACTAAAACGACGTTTGACTAGATGTAACCAGTATCATGGTAGAAATCCCAATGCATTAAATCTGTTTATTCTATTCATATTAATCTAAACATCCAAGGGAATGATTTGTCACATAAAATTAGGACAGAATAAGGCATACATTTTATATTGGTAACATAATCATAGAATTTGACTTTCTATTTCACTTGTAATTACCGATAATCTCAATGAGCGCACAACCCTTCTGGAAATGATAGAGGCAGTTATGAATCGTGATTAATCAACTATTTCTCACACAATATTGTTGCAGATAAATGTCAAAGCACTGTAGCAATAATCCCAGAGGAGGCTGTCGATGATCCGAAATTTGAATAGTTGCACCAGAAGTGTCAATATGACCAAAAGCTAATGCAAGCTCCTCACTATGTTGCCAAAGATTATTGATGAAATAAAATATCTTCCTTGTAATCTTGATCCACATCTTTCAGGACAAAGCTTGTGTCAGGTACATACCCTGCGTCAAGCATCTGCCTATGCATTTCCTCCAACTTTGCATATATCTCCTCTGTTTGTGGATGAGCTCTGTCTTCAACAACAAAAGAATGCACTCTTCTCTTCACTTCAATCCAACTGCATCCTGGATCTTTTTTCACATTCTTATCTTTCATTATTTTCCTTAGTTTTTTTACATCGTCCCACCTTCTTGCTACAGCATAAATGTTTGAGAGAAGCACATAGGTTGAAGCATTTCGTGGTTGTGATTCAAGAAGATATTCAGCAGCGTGTTTTCCTAGCTCTACATTTCCATGAATTCTGCAAGCACCAAGAAAGATCTGCCATATCAAAGCATCAGGTTCAAATGGCATTTGTTTAATTAATTCCCCTGCCTTGTCAAGATGCCCTGCACGTCCAAGAAGGTCAATGATGCATGCGTAATGCTCTATTCTTGGTGTGATGCCATGATCTTGGCTCATCGAATCAAAATACTGGCAGCCTTCTGCCACAAAGCCCACATGGCAGCAGGCATACAGAACTCCAATAAAGGTGATATCATTAGGTTTTAACCCTTCTTGTTGCATTTGTTCAAATAGAATAAGAACCTCTTTCCCACAGCCATGTTGAGCATATCCTGTTATTATCACATTCCAAGTGACCACATTACGTTCAGGCATTTTATCAAATAGTACATGTGCATCCTCTATATTGCCACATTTGGCATACATATCAACAAGAGCACTCCCAACAAAGACATCAGACTCATATCCTGTTTTAATGATGACAGCATGGAGTTGCTTGCCCTGTTCCATAGATGTTAAGCTGGCACATGCCCTAAGAACACTAGCACAAGTGCTCTGGTTTGGCTCAATACCTACACCTTGCATTTCACAAAACATTTTGAAGGCCTCCTCACCATGATCATTTTGGACATAGCCACCAATCATTGCATTCCACGAGATCACATTCTGTTTGGGTATTTTGTTGAATAATTTTTTAGCATCATCTATCTTCCTACAGTTTGCATAAACATCAATGAGGCCAATGTTCATAGAGGTGTCTGACTGAAACCCACCTTTGATGACATGGGCATGAACCTGCTGACTCTCTTCCATTGCGGCTAGAGTCCCGCATGCTTCAAGAATACTTGCAAAGGTAAATTGATTTGATTCCATGGTGGCTTGTTGCATTTTACTAAACAGTTTCAGAGCCAGATCACTCTGACCATTTTGGACATATGCTGCAATCATTGCATTCCAAGACACAGCATCTCGCTGCCTAATTTCATCAAAAACTTGGCAAGCGGAATTCATGTCCCCACATTTGGCATACATTGAAAGTAGAGCGTTTCCCACAGAGACATATGACTGAAACCCAGTTTTGATGCTGAAGCTATGGAGTTGCTTTCCTTGTTCTAGGAATTCTCTGCCAACAAATATACTGAGGATGCTTGTCAAAGTGAATTGATTTAAATTCATGTCTACTCCATATGTTTCCCGGAAGAGATTCAGTGCTTTCGCACCATAACCATTCCAGGCATATCCCACAATCATTGCAGTCCATGAGACAACATCTCGTTTGCACATTCTGTCAAAGCATTGGCGAGCGTCTTCTGTGCTAGTGCATTTGCAATACATTGTAACAAGGGCGTTCCCCACAGAAAGATCTAACACAAACCCAGTTTTCATGATATGTGTATGGACTCGCTTGCCGAAGTTCAAAGCTTCTGAGGTCACAAATGCACTGAGGAGGCTGGACAAAGTATATTGGTTCAAACTCATTGCCATCAGTCTCATTTGGAGAAAGAGTTCAAATGCCTCCTCTGCTTGCGCGTTCCGGGCATACCCTGAAATCATCATAGTCCAAGTTATGATGTCGCGGTTATGCATTTCTTCAAACACTTTCCGCGCAACCTCCAAATTTCCAGATTTGGCATAGCTATCAACTAGATTACTCGCCACAAACACATCTGAATCAAAACCAACTTTAATAACTTGAGCATGGAGTTGTCTGCACTCTTCCGCAGTTGCTAAGCTGGCACATACTCCGAGGATATTACCAAAACAAAACTGATCTGGTTCCATGCCTTCCTCYTGCATTTGACAAAGGAGTTTCAAKGCATTCTCAAGATAGCCATGGCGGGCATACCCTGCAATCAATGTATTCCATGAAAACATATCTCGCACATGCATTTTGTTAAACACTTTGAGCGAACTATCAAAATTTTCCCATTTGGCATACATTTCAACAAGGACACACCCCAYAAACACATTCAACTCAAATCCAGCTTTTATTGCGTGCACATGGACCTGCTTACCCAATTCTATATCTGATAASAGAATACATACCCTGATCGTATTGACAAAGGTGAAGTGATCAGGTTTTGTGCCCAGCCCTGATTGCAATTGGAGAAACAGTCGCAGGGCTTCTACACCAAGGCCCTGCTGTGCATAACCCTTCATCATTAAATTCCAGGATATTATGTTTCGTTCAGGCATTTTGTCAAACACTTGGCGTGCATTCATCACATTCCCTGTCTTGAAATACATTTGCATAAGCTCATTTCCTTTAGCTATATCAAACCCAAATCCAGTTCTAGCAATTTGGGTATTCGTCTTTGTTTTGTCCTCTGCAACGGCAGATGAAGAAAATTGCATCTGATTATAATGTCGAATCCTTCCACGCTCGACAACATGTTTGCGAGTGATCTGTTCAACGACTGCAAGTCTATGTATGAAGTAGGTGAGGGTGAAATGTTTGAGCTCGTTCATGCATTCATACTTGTTTTTCGATCTTTAAGCATACTTATTTTCTCGATCTCAAAGCTGCTGTTAGATTATAATGTAAATCTTGATATGATAAGAATGCCATATTTATGCTGTGCTGCTTAGCCGATTGTATAACTATGCAGGGTTAGCGCATGGTTTTCCCAAACAGATATTCTAATTTAGTTCATAACATCCCTGTTAGCATAATGGATGATGCGTTGGTGGCTGATTATGCTTGTTTATTTGGCATCCCATCTTTTTGTGTTTTTATGAGAATTTTTTTTTGCCTTTGTTGCCTCATGGTCGGACTCAAAGGCCATCGTGTATGCCTATCATAGGGTTGTAAGTTGTTCCTATGTGTTGCCTATCATGGTCCAACTCAAAGGTAGTGGCCACTTTGTATGCATTGGCTGGTGAGTTGCTCCTATGTAGTGAATGGCATGGATAGGTTGATAAAGATAATTAGTATTTTCTTGTATTTGCGTAATTTTAATTTTTTTTGTGTGTGTTTTTTATTTTACATGTACAAGTGGAGATTCTTTGATTGATATTCATGGAAAATATGTTAATAGATTTGAATAGGAATAAATGCTACCCCATTGTTAATGCTATGAATTCTATTTATGCACATGTAGATTTTAGGTTTTCTTACACATCTAAATTTTTGCATGTAATTGCATTAGAAATATAGGATGAGGTAAAGCTCCATATGGAATTATAATTATCATGAAAAATATAGAGTGGAAATTGAAAATTTTGAAAGTAGCACATTTTCTCAATGGTGAGTATATACAGGGTTTATTAAACTACATAGCGATATCAAATTCAAGGTCTTTGGGCACAATTCTTAGAATTGCAAAAGTCTTACTTGTAGCACTAAATGATTCATAACAAAGTTCTAGAAGTTCATAGGTAGACTTTAATGACCAAAAGGTTGTTCATCCAGATATCATAGTGCCAGAAACAATTTTTTTTTACTAAAAGCCTTGTAAAAGTTGAATGGGATTCATGCATCAAACCCATGGAAATGTAAACCTATATAACTTATATAGAGGCTAGGAGTTTAAACCCAAATGAGTCCAACTGATAAAATAAGAAAATTTGAGCAATATTCTCTAAGTACAGGATTGGCTAGCTAGACTTCCATGTGTGACTTTCGATGTGGAACTTCTACCCTAGCTATCACATGGGCTTAGTGTTATTCCACCATGTGCACTCCAAAATGACGTGTCCTAGCCTATTGTTTTAATTATGCATTGAGGTAAGCATGTGAGTTAAGAGGGTTTAACTCGACTAAGGTTGACTTGACTATTAGGGTATTGGGCCATCGAGCAATTGGGATGTCCCTTTCCTTGAAGCAATTATGTCCAATTGGATACATTGATTCTTTGACCCAATAATTCAAATTCATAAGAGATAGAAATTAGGATATTCAATCATTCATGTGTTGGGCACTTAGATGAACTAAAATATAAAGAATGTCCTTTCCCTCAATTTGGCTCGATCATGAGACACATCATCATTAGGCCATCATAACACAATGATATTAACTTGATTGAGTTGATTTGATGTGTAGCATACCCCAACCTTCTCTTTACTATTGTTGAGGTGATGGGGCACTCCAAAAACAACCCAATTACATAATATATGGATTCTAATGTGGAATTAATGCAATCTTAAGTAAATAATTCAATTTATGAACCTATAAATATGAATTCAAATTGTATATTGCAATTCATCTCACATAAAATAATTTATAATACATTTAAGTGGAATCAAACTATAAATTAACCATTAATATATACAAAGGTAAGAACAATAATGTTGCATACATATAAACAACCAATAAATACTTATCTTTTTGAAAATATTCACCAATTGGCTACAAACAAAGAACATTCCACCCAACCATAGGCTCTTTATAACACATATTCTCTCTATCACAAATGCCACCCCCAAGTTGGGGATATGAATCCAAAAGGGTGAAATCCTACCAGTTGGCTCTAATTCCTCTGACTCAACACAATTCCCACAATTCTCAAGACATTTTCTCCCTACTACAATCCCAATGAGCTAGCCCTTTTCCTCATTAGCTTGCACAATAGCAATAATGTGATCCCTTTCTTTGCTAAATTGTCCCTTGGGTTATCCCACTCCCCTCTAGTGCTCCAACATAGGTTGGCTAGGGAATCTCTATTATTGGGAACCAGGGAATTTCAACTATAAATTAAGTTCCTCTTATCTCAACAAACACCCATAAACTCGGTCATGTTTTCCTCATAATTTTATGGTTGTAAAACTATGGCAACTTAAGCATGAATAATAAAATCCAAAGGAATAAAGAACAACTAGCATACTAGCATGCCAAAAATCATAGATTATATTTGCATGGTAATAAGAGACCACATGCCTTTGTGAGAAGCTCATGTATCTCCCTTTTGGGAAACTAATCTCAAAGTAGATGAATGGTTCAATAATCATTAGCAAGGGTTAAAAGACTTAGAATCAAGTATGGGTAGCAATAAAATAATATTATTTCCTATTAGTCCCCCAAGCCCTCTTTCTTCTTTTCTCATGGCCTCATAGCCCCCTTTTGTTTCCTTCTTCGTTTACAACCATTTGTGTATTTACGTCATATTTCAATGTACATATTTACAATGTCAATTTCCATTCTTACTGGGACCATATATGTTCAACTTATAACCATTTTATCATTACATATACATTCACAATCAAGGGATCAAAACCGAGGTATTACATGATGATATTGACCCAAGAAAAGAGAGAAGGTTGGACTATTGGGCTATCAAGTCAATCGTGTCATTAAAGTACTTTGGGGTTTAACTTGATTGAGATTTGACCTAATTTGATTGGAATAGGGATGATGCCACCTTCTGTGGCACATCATATTGAGACATCTCATCTTTTGTGACACGTTATCCACTTGACACTTCATCCATTGACATGTTGTCAACAATTTTTTCCCTTCTATACTTCAAAAAAACTAAAAAGCTAGAAGTTGGGGTATCGATCCATTCTTGTGTCTTAAGAAATTTCATGCTTGATCATTTGACCCGATTAGTTTCTCAATAGAAAATCCCATCTCCATCAATATTGAGGTGTCAACCTATCTGGCCATTAGACCATTAGGGCTCCTCATAAAACCCTATATAGCATGGCACACATTGACCCAATTTAACATAATCAAAGTCTATAGATTGGTTGGGACCCACCTTCAATTAAGTTGAGTGATTTTCCCATTGAGTAATTAGAGAAATTAAAAGACCAAACTATTTTTTTAATGAAATAAGATCAACTCCATTTGACCCCTATAGTTGAACCAAAGTGTAGTAACCCAAGGGTTTTCTAAAACTCCATTAAACAAATAAATATGGCAAACAAACATGTATCTAACTATGATCTTGGTAGTTTCTTAAGATGATAAAGGTTTTTAAATAGAAAAACCACTGCAACACCATCGAACAAATTATTCTTATGCACTATTTTGTAGTGGCCTTTGACTTGAACTGTATGGAGTAGTGAAAGATTGGGACTAAATTTGTGCAATTAACGAGCAACTATGAGACTTAAAGAAGGTTCCTAGAAAAAATCCTTTGAGGCATACCTAGACAAAAAAGTGAAAATATGAATGACTTAAATCATAGAGCCAATATCTTTGGCCTTAGCATGGATATTGAAAGTGCCAAAATTGAGTCCAATGGGTACCAAAACCAAGAAGGATCATAGATCTAGTTGAAACTATGAGAAGCTTGAGAGTTGAAGTCCAAAGATACATAGAAAATAATGAGAGGTTGTTAAAAACCCAAGAGGAGAAAAACTAAATTAACACTCTACTGCTCCAAATATTGACTCAAATATGAAAACAGATAGAGTAGATGAAGAGTTCCAATCATGCTAACATGAGAAGGAACAACTAAAGAAGGGGTTTTGATGCAGGAGCATCGCTATCAAATCAAGAAAAGCGGAGGTGGAAGCGAACTCGACACTTCATGCATTGAAAGAACCAAACCGACTCTTAACCAGCTTGGTAGCGGTGTGGAGATTTTTTGAATTTCTCGTTAATTAAATTAGTTGTATGTAAAGTCGGGCCACCGTTTGAAATGACAGAGAGATTGTAAATCCTTACACGACTGTAAAATATTACAGGTGTAGGATATTTTCCTTGATTAGTCATTAGGTTGCATCTAATTAAGTTGAGTAGGTAACTGCTAGAGTAGAAGGTGATAGAACTTAGATAAAAGGAAGAAGAGCGAGGAAGATTTGGGTCCTTAGATAAGTTTTCTAATTGTAATGACTGTAAGAGATAGAGGTGTAATCATGTTTTTTTTCTAGAATGAATAGAACATAGGAAGTTGATCCAATTGTACAATGTTGATACTGTTTACAATTTTACTATTGTTATGAATTTTGTGGATGTATGATGTTCATGGTGAATGGATGAATTTATGAAGAATTGAATAAGTTTCAATTGTTTCTCTTCTATAAGTTATGCAAGGAGTGCATATTGAACGCAAGGAGTGTGTTCGAGAGAGTTTTGTTCGAGTTGAAGCTCAGAAGAGATAGCATGGAACTTTTGTATGCAGAGTGTGCATATTAAGCGCAAGGAGTGCGTAGGCGAAGTCTTTGACTTGGAGAATTAACTGAGGTTTTTCTCACAAGAAAGTGCAGAGGTCGGTTACAAGGAGTGCACAGGACCAGAAACCGACTAAGTGTCGAAGAAATTTTTCAGAAGAAGAATTTGTGAAGGTTGGGCAAGGTGAAGGGTGAAGATCTATCCAAGAGGAGCCGAATTATTTCAGACCGTTGGATTTAGGAAAAGTGCACGAAATTTAAACTCTATGTATACATAGGAGGAGAGATCATCGAAGACCCGAAGGAGATCTGAACCGTCTAATCCAGAAGGATACGTGGTGATAGATTATGAACTTCGGAGAAATCACTTTGAGATTTTCAGATTGAGACTTGAAAGTCTCGAAGCCTGGAGAGCCGGAGGGTCGAAGTAAACGTCGATCGTTGGATAGTCCGAAGTAAATTATAGTCGTCTGATTCAGGAGGAAAGACAACAAGGATCCATGCATTTCGGAGGAAAGCAAAGGTTGAAAGTCGAAACTCTCGAAGTTTGAACCACGAAATAAATCATAGTCGTTGATTTAGAAGGGTTAAATCTGATCCGTAGATTTGGAAAGGATAGATCTAAGCCATCCATTCAAAAGCACTGTTGAGATTGTGAGAACGACGGTTACGAAGGATTACGGGGATGGAAATTGCTTGGAATTTAAAAACTTTAGAGTGGGCCACTATAGAAACCGTGGTATTGCAAATTGGACGCGTGGTGTTTGGTGGTGAATTGCGGGGAGAAAAGTGGATTGATCCCAAACCACTTTTGACTGCGCACACAATTGTGTGTGGACATAACTCGATGTCATATGCGGGAAGGAGATAACGAAGGAGGAGCTAGCGCCTGAACATTAATCGCCTGGTATTGCGAAGGGAGAGATTGTGAGTGTCATAGAACTTGCACATAAATACTGAAGAAGACCTGTGGTTATTTACAAGTGAGACCATTAAGGTTCCAGAGAGCTAATTCAGCTCCGAGAATTGAAGATCCTTGACCGGGAGGTCACATAGCCCAAGGAGAAGGGGGGTTGGCATCAAGTGGTATTAGAGCCAGGTTAAAAAACTCGAAATTGTATTCTGTGTGTTAGGAACAATTGAAATAACGTCGCCAAGGATACACGTAGATCCACCTATAGTAAATCGTGTTGTAGGAAGAGAAGTGAGAGAACTTCGCGCAAGGTTGGAAGCGATGGAAGCAATGCAAAGGAGAACATATGCTGCTGGAGACGTTAGTGATGCAGGGAGTGAAGAAATAGAAGTTTAAGAAGCTATAGGGGAAGATGTGGGTGACGAATGCTTCTTGAAAGCTGTTATGAAATTGGGAGCCAGAGCAAAGATAGACGTCCCAATGTATGAAGGTAACTTGGATGCCGAGCAACTACTGGACTGGATAAGGTCCATGGACAATTATTTCGACTATGAAGATGTCGATGGAGGAAAGAAGGTGAGACATGTTGCCACCAGATTAAAGGGACATGCAACACTGTGGTGGGACAAACTGCAGGAAAAGAGGAGGAGCAAAGGAAAAAAAAAGATAAATAATTGGGACAGAATGTTGGCCAAATTGAAGGCAAAATTCATACCTAAGGATTACCATATAAATCTGTTCAGGAAATTGCAGAACCTGAGACAGAGGAGTATGACAGTGAAAGAGTACACATAAGAATTTTATAGGTTGAATATTTAGACTGGACAAAGGGAGAAGGATGATGAAAAAGTTGCTAGGTATATAAATGGCTTGAGGTATGAAATCCAGGATGAGATTAGTATGATGATCGTAAGGACAGTGGAAGATGATTATCAGATTGCATTGAAGGCAGAAGAAAAGTTGGTCAGGAACCAAAGTCAGCGAAACAAAAGCATAGGTTTAAATAGAGGTAAGGGGATTGTCTATGATAAGGCACCGAAAAATAAGGATGAGAATGAGAAATCATATGTACCTTGAAAGGGGAGGAAGTTCCCAAAGAAGACCGTTTGGTGGGAGAAATTATTTTCCTCGAGGAAGAGGAAAGGTAGAGGAGATGGAGTTAAATGTTATGCCTGTGGAAAGACATGACACATGGCTTGGGAATGCCCCGAGAGGAAGAAATAAGGAGGAGGAGAAGCACACATTTCTGAGGCCCAGAAGAATGTGGAAGCAGAGTCAACAGAAGGAGGACATAAACTTATGATGAGGAAAGTTCTTCTAAAGCCGGATAAAGAAGTAGAGGATTCGTTTCAACGAACGAAGTTGTTCAGGACTGCTTGTAAAACAAAGGACAAAGTTTGCAAGATGATTATAGACAGCGGGAGCACTGATAATTTAGTATCTACAGAAATGGTGGAGAAGATGGAGCTGGAGACAACTGCACACCCAAGCCCGTATAAAGTATCGTGGTTGCAGAAAGGACATCAAGTAATGGTAAGTCAACAATGTAAGGTTGAATTCAAAATAAGAGGTTATAAAGATGAGATTCTATGTGATGTAATTCCCATGGATGTTTGTCATATTTTGTTGGGGAGACCATGGCAGTTTGATAGGAATGTCATTCATGATGGGAGGAAGAATACTTATACTCTGAAAAAAAATGGTAGAACCCACATATTACTGCCAATAGAAGAGAAGAAAGAAAAGGAAGAAGCCAACACAAGAATACTTCTCATGACTGGGAAGGAACTCTTGAAGGAAATCAAGAAAGATCAAGAAATGCAATTTGTTGTAGTGAGGAAGCCGGGAGTTATCCTTACCAATACTTCCATAAATGATTTACCTGAAGAAATCCAAGAATTGTTAGTGAATTTTGCTGACATAGTAGTGGATGAGTTGCTTCACTCATTACCACCCATTAAGAGTATCAACCACCATATCGACTTGATTCCAGGAGCCAGTTTATCAAACAAAGCAACGTATAGGTTGACACCTCGAGAGAATGAAGAGGTTAAGAATCAAGTTCATGAGTCGTTGGATAAAGATTTAGTTAGGGAAAGTCTAAGCCCATGTGCAGTGCCAACTATATTAAGTCCAAAGAAGGATGGAGAATGTGTACAGATTCGAGAGCCATCAATAAGATTACCATCAGGTATAGGTTCCCTTTACCTAGGATAGATGATTTGATGGATTGTTTGAGTGGAGCAAGCTATTTTTCAAAAATAGAGTTGAAGAGTGGATATCATCAGATAAGAATGAGAGAGGGAGATGAATGGAAGACAACATTCAAGACAAATGAAGGTTTGTTTGAATGGCTAGTCATGCCATTTGGATTGACAAATGCTCCAAGTACATTTATGAGGTTGATGAATGAGGTATTGAAAAAATTCATAGATAAATTTGTCATTGTATATCTGGATGATATATTAGTTTTTAGCAAAACAGAGGAAGAACATTTAAAACACTTGACATTAGTGATGAGGAGATTGCAACAAGAAAAATTGTTAATAAACCTGAAGAAAAGTTCTTTTCTGAAGACAGAATTCATATATTTGGGTTTGGTGATTTCTTCAAATGAATTGAAGATGTATCCAGAGAAGGTGAGAGCAATCAAAGAATGGTCGTCACCAAGGAACATATTTGAGGTGAGAAGTTTCCATGGGTTAACAAGTTTTTATAGAAAGTTTATCAGAAATTTTGGTGGTATATGTGCACCCATAATGGACACTGTGAAAAAGAAACATAAGTATTTTAATTGAACAGAGGAGGCTGAGAAAATATTTAGAGTGTTGAAAAAGAAGATAACAAAACAACCAATTCTGGTTTTACTAGATTTTGGAGAAACATTTTAGGTGAGGTGTGATGCAAGTGGAATAGCCATTGGAGCAGTTTTGAATAAAGATAATAGGCCAATTGCTTATTTTAGTGAAAAGTTGAATGACACTAAAGAGAAATATTCTACATATGATAAGGAGTTTTATGCAGTGATTCAAGCTTTGAAGAAATGGAGACATTATTTAATTCCAAAAGAGTTTGTCTTGTATAGTGATAATCAAGCTTTGCAATTTATTACTAGGTAGGAGAAGTTGAATTAGAGGCATGCTAAGTGGGTAGAATTCATGCAGAATTTTACTTTTGTCATTAAACATATTTCTGGAAGTGCTAATAAAGTTGCAGATGCTTTGAGCAGGAGGAGTTTGGTTATACAGGAATTTCAAGTGAAGACCTTAGGGTTTGAGCACCTTAAGGAAATGTATCAGGAAGATCCAGATTTTAAGGAGGATTATGAAGCATATGGAAATCCTTTGTTGAGGGATAACAGTTTATGGGTAGAATATTTAATCCAAGATGGATTGTTGTTCAAAGGAAGCCAATTGTGCATACCAAGATGTTCAACGAGAGATGATTTATTGAAAGAAAAACATAATGGAGGTCTAGCCGGACATTTTGGTCATGACAAAACATTTGCATAGCTGAGTAGTTTGTATTATTGGCCAGGTATGAGGGCGGATGTGAAGAAATTTGTAGACCGATGTAAGATTTGTTAACATGCAAAAGGGAAGAGACAAAATACTGGTTTGTATCAGCCATTGCCTATTCTAGAAAGGCCTTGGGATGAAATTAGTATGGATTTTGTATTGGGATTACCTAGAACCTTGAAGGGGAGTGATTCCATATTTGTTGTAGTCGATAGATTTTCTAAGATGACACATTTCATACCATGCCAAAAGACAAATGATGCTACACACATAGCCAATGTGTTTTTCAGAGAAGTTGTGAGATTACATGGACTGCCCATAAGTATAGTTTCAGACAAGGACACTAAGTTTGTAGGACACTTTTGGAGGACTCTATGGAAGAGGTTGGGAATTAATTTATCTTTTAGTTCATCATATCACCCTCATATAGACGAACATACTGAAGTGGTGAACAAAAGTTTGGGAAATTTGTTAAGGAGTTTAGTCACTAAACAAGGTAGTTAGTGGGATCAGATTATGGCACAGACATAATTTGCATTTAACAGGAGCACTAGAAAAAGTCCATTTGAGATAGTATATGGAAGACAACCAAGAGGGGTTGTAGAATTGAGAGAATTGAATCAAGATGAATTCAGGAGCACTGGAGAAGAATATTTTTCTACAGAAATGCAAAGACTTCATGATCAATTTAGGAGGCAGATACATGATAGTAATCGAAAGTATAAGGATAGAGTTGATCAGAAAAGAAGGGAAGTTCAATTTGAAGTGGGAGATGAAGTTTTAGCTCATCCGAGAAAGGAAAGGTTTCCAAGAGGAACATATAATAAGTTGAAGATGAAGAAGATAGGACCATGCAAGATCCTTAGAAAATTTGCAGCAAATGCTTATGAGATCGAGTTGCCAGACAATGTTGGGATATCACCGATATTCAACGTTGCAGACCTATATCCTTATAACATAGATGACACAGGAGAATTAGATGATCATGAAGAGATTTAGTGGGAAAAAAAGATGCCCACAGTAGAAAAACCTCAGATGGAGAAAATTTTGGAGCATAGAGTTGGAAGGAAAACCAGAAGAAAGATGCACCCTGAATATTTAGTGAAGTGGAAGGATCACCCAGTGGAAGATTCAAGTTGGGTAACTGAACTTGATATTTTAAAGTATGGAAAAACAGTGCAAGAGCTCATGGACAAGAGTCCATGAATATTTTGGCCAGAGGAATATGATGCAGGAGCATTGCTATCAAATCAAGAAAAGAGGAGGTGGAAGCGAACTCGACACTTCATGCATTGAAAGAACCAAACCGACTCTTAACTAGCTTAGTAGCGGTGTGGAAATTTTTTGAATTTCTCGTTAATTGAATTAGTTGTATGTAAAGTTAGGCCATCGTTTGAAATGATAGAGCGATTGTAAATCCTTACACGACTGTAAAATATTATAGGTGTAGGATATTTTCCATGATTAGTCATTAGGATGCATTTAATTAAGTTGAGTAGGTAACTGCTAGAGTAGAAGGTGATAGAACTTAGATAGAAGGAAGAAGAGCGAAGAAGCTCTCGGTCCTTAGATAAGTTTTCTAATTGTAATGACTGTAAGAGATAGAGGTGTAATCATTTTTTTTTTGGAATGAATAGAACAAAGGAAGTTGATCCAATTGTACAATGTTGATACTGTTTACAAGTTTATTATTGTTATGAATTTTGTGGATGTATGATCATGGTGAATGGATGAATTTACGAAGAATTGAATAAGTTTCAATTGTTTCTCTTATGTAAGTTATGCAAGGAGTGCATATTGAACACAAGGAGTGCGTGCGAGAGAGTCTTGTTCGACTCGAAGCTCAGAAGAGATAGCATGGAACTTTTGTATGCAGAATGTGCATATTAAGTGCAAGGAGTGCGTAGGCGAAGTCTTTGACTTGGAGAAATAACTCGGGTTTTTCTCGCAAAAAAGTGCAAAGGTCGGTTGCAAGGAGTGCACAAGACCAGAAATCAACTAAGTGTCGAAGAAATCTTTCAGAAGAAGAATTTATGAAGGTTGGGCAAGGTGAAGGGTGAAGCTCTATCCAAGAGGAGCCGAATTATTTCAGACCGTTGGATTTAGGAAAAGTGCATGAACTTTAAACTCTGTGTATACATAGGAGGAGAGATCGCCGAAGA
Source organism: Picea mariana (assembly GCA_032191745.1). Taxonomy (NCBI): domain Eukaryota; kingdom Viridiplantae; phylum Streptophyta; class Pinopsida; order Pinales; family Pinaceae; genus Picea; species Picea mariana. Next base: position 39,126 of record JASDQU011025967.1, read on the forward strand.
CCCGAGGGAGATCTAAACCGTCTAATCCAGGAGGATACATGGCGATAGATTATGAACTTCGGAGAAATCACTTCGAGATTTTCAGATTGAGACTTGAAACTCTCGAAGTCCAGAGAGACGAAATAAACGTCAACCGTTGGATAGTCCGAAGTAAATTATAGTCGTCCAATTCAAGAGGACGCGCGGCAAGAATCTATGCATTTCATAGGAAAGCAAAGGTTGAAAGTTGAAACTCCGGAAGTTCGAACCACAAAATAAATCACAGACGTTGATTTAGAAGGGTTAAATCTGATCCATAGATTTGGAAAGGACAGATCTGAGCCATCCGTTCAGAAGCACTGCCGAGATTGTGAGATCGACGATTACGAAGGATTGCGGGGATGGAAAGTGATCAGAATTTAAAAACTTGAGAGTGGGTCGCAATAGAAACCGTGGTATTGCAAATTGGACGCGTGCCGTTTGGTGGTGAATTGCGCGGAGAAAAGTGGATTGATCCCAAACCACTTTTGCCCGCGCCCGCAATTGTGTGTGGACATAACCTGAGGTCATATGTGGGAAGGAGCTAACGGAGGAGGAGCTAGCGCTTGAACACTAATCGCCCAATACTGCGAAGGGAGAGATCGCGAGTGTCATAGAACTTGCACCGAAAGACTGAAGAAGACCTGTGGTTATTTACAAGCGAGACCATTGAGATTTCAGAGAGCTAATTCAGCTCCGAGAATTGAAGATCCTTGATCGGGAGGTTGCGCAGCCCAAGGAGAAGGGGGGTTGGCATCAAGTTCTCATTAAAGATCCCATGAGTCAAGAAGGACATCTCATGATGATACATATCATCCACCTCCTTCAAATTATTCAATTAGTGAATTATATGCATTAGATCAAGAGCCATTGAGAAACCCTCAATCCTCTACATGAAACCACAAAAGAAAGACACACCAAAGAGATAACTTACAAGGAGAGTTTTGCAAGGTGAAGCCACCCACATCAAACGGTGAGATCAAATATAGGAACAATATGAAGCTTGGATTTTGGGAATGAGAAAGTATTTATATCTTCATGAATATTCTAGGAACACAAAGTCTAGAGTTTCAATATATAGTTTGACTAGAAAATTTTCTTGTGGTAGAAACATCATAGATAACTAAAGACAATCAATGTCAATAAGTTGGATTGGAAACAATTCAAATAATAGTTTGAAGGATAATATCTTTATAACCATTATTATGAAAATAAATTCAATGAATTTCATGACCTTAAGTAGAGACAAATGATTATGGAGGAAAATGAAAGGAAGTTTATGGGGATACAAAAATATGTCAAGTACATAAAAGATGGGAAGATGAAAATAAATTGCTTCTTGTGTGGTTTACAACTTGCATATAAAAACCAGATTCATATTATGGAACCATGCACACTTGAAGAATTGGTTCATATGGCCAAATATTGTGAAAAGTAGGCTAAGGGAAGGAAGTTTTTCCAAAAGGCTTGGAGAGGTGAGAAAAAATAGAAGTAGGAAAGAAGGGAATGATTTAGGCCACATTTCTTTAGAAACCATCCCAATTCCTTTTGGCCAAGTCAACCCACCCAAAGTGGAAGAAAACCAATAGAAGATTTGGGAAAGAGAATGAGGCATCCACTTTAGTGCTTTGGTTGTGGAGAGGAGCACACGTAGAAGGACTATCCCCATCAAAGAGATATAGTTAAGGTTCTCCATAACATTCAAGAGGCTACCACTATGAATGATGTGGCATGCACACTACCTAGGATTGATTTTGCACTAGAAGAATACTAGGAATATCATTAATTAGACATGGTCAAAGTAAGATAAGGTTGCAAAGCAATGTTTTTCCATTTTAACGGATCCTGGAATTAGTCACAATCAAGTTACACCTAAACTAATTGAGATTTATTATCTTTAGTGAAGTAAGCACAACAAGACATGGATAGTTCACTTGCCATCGAGACTAAGAGGAAAGTAAACATGATAGTAGAGTGATGCCTAATGGCGTTAAATGGTCTCTCTACAAAATTGTGTTAGAGAGATATAACCCCACTATGTTAGAGAGGTAAAAATACTCAAAGGCCAAGAACATGTCTGAAGGTTAAGAAAGGAGTGAAGTAGACCAAGATTAGTCATTCCAAACAAATCTTGAAACCTTAGCGTCAATTCCTTAATGCAAGAATTCAAGTTGTTGGTCATAATCAAATCATCCACATATAGCACAAAAATGAGGATTTGTCCATCCCAATGACAAATATAGAGATTTGGTTCAATTTTGTAGTGAGAGAACCCATAGCTGAGAATGAGATTATGTTTCTTCTCAAACCAAGCATGTGGTGCCCACTTAAGTCAATATAAGGATTTCTTATGTTTGCAAACCAAGGGTGTAGGTCCATCTTGAAAACATGGGTGATGCATATAGGTTTCTTCTTGAAGATTTCCATGAAGTAATGTACTTTTTACATCCATATGATGAACCTCCCATATAATATGAGAAGTAATTGTATATAGTATCATCTGAATCAAGTTCATCCTAGCAATCAGAGAAAACGTTTCATTATAGTCCATACCTTCCTTTTGTGGACAACCTTTGCCAACAAGCTAAGCCTTATGCTTGTCAATATGTTCATCAACACCATACTTGGCCTTATACACCCATATACAACCAACAACATTCTTACCCTTGATTAAGGGGACTAATTTCCAAGTTTGATTTTTTTTGAGAACCTTATACTCAATAGCCAAACTTGCTTTCCATTTAGTAGATTTTTTGGCCTAATTATAAGTAGAGGAGTCTCTATCAATGTTTACCTTGGTGAAAAGAGATTCAGGAAAATGATTGCACCGATGAGGGCCAAGTTCACCTTTAGATGGAAGAAATGCAATAGACTCCAAAAGGGTAGATACAATGCATTTGGGTCTAGGCCTTGGTTTGTTTGGAGTAGATGGATCATAATAAGATTTATCTTTGATAGTGTCGGGAATGATAGAAGGTGCTATCATTACAGAAGAAGATACTTCAAGAGAATTAGTAAGATTCTCACCTTCATTATGCATATGTCCTGTCATTGTAGAACTAGTGTTTGATGAAACACTCTTAAAAGGAAGAATCATCATTGAAGTGTGGAGAAGAAAGGTCCACTGAAACTATCTACAAATCATTGGTGGAAAGTAGTTGAAAATATCCTAGCTGATCTTGAGTAATAGTTTCACCAAAGACAACATCACTACACTCAATCACCTTGTGGGTGGAAAGGTCATATAGATTATATGCCTCAAAATTTTTATCGTAACCCACTAGAATACGACAATGAATTTTAGGCTCCAACTTGTTCCACTTGTCCTTGAGAATATGGGCCCATGCACTTGATCCAAAATTTGAAGATGCTAAATTGAAAGTTTGGTGACATACCCATTATGATAAGGGGTCATACCTTGAACACCATGAGTGGGTGTGCACTTAATGATGTAAGCTACATCGACAATTGATTCTCACCTTAATTTATGCTCCATTTGCTTGGATTGAACCATGCATCAAGTCATTTCTATAATAGCTTTATTATTCTAAATAAAAACTTCATATCCTTGTGAAATAGTCTTATTTTAAGAAATGTTAAAAAACTAATGCTAGTATATTCTTCTCCTCTCCAATGATGAAACACTTGATTTTTCCTTATTTTGACTCTCCCCTAATAAGTTAAATTCCTTGAGTTTTCCAAAAACTTCAACCTTGGATTGAATAATATATATCCAAGAAAGATGAGAAAAATCATCAATAAAAGTAAGAAACTCTGTAGCACCCTAAAGATAATGAGTGGTCATAGGCCTGCAAATATCACTATGAACCATTTCAAGAGGCTAAGACACTTGTCTCACTTTAAGAAAAGACTCTCGATGGTATTCACCTAGCATAAGCTCTTCATAGACACCATTAGGTGGTCTAATTTGTGGAAGATCATCAACCATATGCAGATGACTCATATGTCTCAAATTTTGTATGATCGATAAGTAAATGACATAACACGTTAGTGTCATCTGCATTAACCACCATGGAAATAATTCGTTTTCCTTTCAAGGAAGGGATATACTTTCCCAACTTGTACATATGATCGGATTCATCATTGTATTATAAGATGACCACTTTAAAACCATCATCTATGTCTTTGATTACCATCGATTTAGCTATAATTCCACCTTTTTGTTGGTGTGAGTGATGTGGTAAATATAAAGAAGGTTGGCCCTAGCTCCTAGAACATGAAGGGCTTCTCCACACTTGGTAGTGTTAGTAATCAAATCACCACATCTTAAAACTAACAAGGATGAGTTATCATCAATAATCACCTTCTTGCCACTATGTTGTTGCTAATAATAAAAGAGAATGTGTTGGTGCTTAGTCATTTTCCTAGTAGCTCCAAAATCAACAACCCATTCTTGTAAAGTGGAGGAGGACTAATATTCAAAGTGCACAATCAAATGTGCATTATAAGAAGGATCCATTAGGTTTAATAATGCCTTTATAGAACCCAAAATCCCTAAGTTATCCTAGGAAAAAGAAGGTGTTGGCCTTGAAGAGGGTGAAATACCTTAGGATTACTAAAGGAAGCCTTAGAAGAGAGGCATTGACCTTAATGTAGGTTCATTAGGTTTAATAATGCCTTTATAGAACCCAAAATCCCTAAGTTATCCTAGGAAAAAGAAGGTGTTGGCCTTGAAGAGGGTGAAATACCTTAGGATTACTAAAGGAAGCCTTAGAAGAGAGGCATTGACCTTAATGTAGGGTTTATTCTTCTAGAACTCCTAGCAAAATCCTAATATAATAACGATTTGGAAACTATAATTCCACAACCCTCAGGGAAATGCCACTAGCCAAAAATATATGGATCAAATATTGAACTAAGAGAGTAAGTTTCACACCCACTTTGATACCATGTTGAGATTCACATGTGAAAGTAGGAGAGTTGAATGGAACCAAAGATAAGCAAAAGTTCTACAATAATCCAATCACAAGTGTGTTATAAAGAGATAACCCTAGTGCGCTAGTGAGAGAGAGAAATGCCCAAGCACACGTGCATCTACGTTAGAGATGCACAAGTGATAAAAAAAGAAAGAAATGCCAATCACAACAAAGCACCAAAGATGTAGGTTCCCTTAGGCATAAAACAATTTATAAGAGAGATCAAGAAGATCATGAGATTATGTTATACAAATGGGAGTTTTGGTGTATTAATACACAACTCTAGTAGGGTGCTATCCCCAAGGGGGGTTAATAAGTTGACATGTACAAGTTTGAGTAGGTCATCCTTAACCACTCCCTACTATTAGAATAAATGACAATACATGATAAAAGGATGGCCTTAGCCATGATTACAAATACTTTAATGATACATACTACACCTATAATTATAATAGAGAGGAGCACATGTACAAGGACTACCTATATCAAAAAGTTATAATCAAGGTTGTACATAAATTTCAAGAGGATACCATTGTGAATTATGGAGTGCACACACTACCTAGGATCTATGTTGCACTAGAACACTACCAGTCATATCATTAATTAGACATGGTCGAACTAAGACAAGATTGTAAAGTAATGGCTTTCCATTTTAATTGATCATGGAGCTAGTCATAGTTATGTTACACCTAAACTTGTTGAGAGTTATTGTCTTATCGGAGTAAGCACAACAAGCCATGGCTAGTTCAGTTAAACATTGAGACCTAGAGGAGAGTACATAGGATGGTAGATAGATGCCTGATGGAGCCAAAGAGTCTCTTTACACATTTTGATTTGAATAATTCAACTCTTGGCACATATGTTGTGCTTATTACACTAGATTGGTTGGAATTGTATCATGCCAAGGCAGATTGAGACCATTAAAACCTTGATTATGTTGATGATGGAGGAGCAAAAGAAGAATGAATGGCATTGGTCAATTGGGTTTAGTTTGGATGGTTGTGAGAAATGATTGTTATCTTTCCCACCCAAGTTCAATTCCCATAAATCACATGTTAAACTCATAATGAGCAAGTCAACTACTTTTCTGGAGAAAAAGTGAATGGCATTACAAAACCCATCCCCAAAAGGTAAGTTTTAGCTCTACAATTGAAGAAACGCTTCAAAATAAGTGCCGACCATTTGCATCTCAGCTCATGTGATGTCCACTCACCCATTGGAAGACGGCAAGTTTATATCCACCAACCCACTCGACTTCTTCTCCTCCCTGGTTCCCTGGATGGCCGGGGACCCTTACTAGCTGGGAAGTCGCTATCGCTTTTTCCTCACTAGTTGGGAAGTCGCTACCGCTCCTGCTCGATGGATCGGCAGTCGCTACTGCTCCTTCCTCATCATTCACTAACGTTCGCAAGCTCACGCAAACTCACCCCTCTATTGGAGTTCTGTATGCCTTCTGCCACAAAGCCCACATGGCAGCAGGCATACAGAACTCCAATAAAGGTGATATCATTTGGTTTTAACCCTTCTTGTTGCATTTGTTCAAATAGAATAAGAACCTCCTTCCGACAGCCATGTTGAGCATATCCTGTTATTATCACATTCCATGTGACCACATTACGTTCAGGCATTTTATCAAATAGCACATGTGCATCCTCTATATTGCCACATTTGGCATACATATCAACAAGAGCACTCCCAACAAAGACATCAGACTCATATCCTGTTTTAATGATGACAGCATGGAGCTGCTTGCCCTGTTCCATAGATGTTAAGCTGGTACATGCCCTAAGAACACTAGCACAAGTGCTCTGGTTTGGCTCACTACCTACACCTTGCATTTCACAAAACATTTTGCAGGCCTCCTCACCATGATCATTTTGGACATAGCCACCAATCATTGCATTCCACGAGATCACATTCTGTTTGGGTATTTTGTTGAATAATTTTTTAGCATCATCTATCTTCCTACAGTTTGCATAAACATCAATGCGGCCAATGTTCATAGAGGTGTCTGACTGAAACCCACCTTTGATGACATGGGCATGAACCTGCTGACTCTCTTCCATTGCGGCTAGAGTCCCGCATGCTTCAAGAATACTTGCAAAGGTAAATTGATTTGATTCCATGGTGGTTTGTTGCATTTTACTAAACATTTTCAGAACCAGCTCACTCTGACCATTTTGGACATATGCTGCAATCATTGCATTCCAAGACAGCATCTCGCTGCCTAATTTCATCAAAAACTTGGCAAGAGGAATTCATGTCCCCACATTTGGCATACATTGAAAGTAGAGCGTTTCCCACAGAGACATATGACTGAAACCCAGTTTTGATGCTGAGGCTATGGAGTTGCTTTCCTTGTTCTAGTAATTCTCTGCCAACAAATATACTAAGGATGCTTGTCAAAGCGAATTGATTTAAATTCATGTCTACTCCATATGTTTCCCGGAAGAGATTCAGTGCTTTCGCACCATAACCATTCCAGGCATATCCCGCAATCATTGCAGTCCATGAGACAACATCTCGTTTGCACATTCTGTCAAAGCATTGGCGAGCGTCTTCTGTGCTAGTGCATTTGCAATACATTGTAACAAGGGCGTTCCCCACAGAAAGATCTAACCCAAACCCAGTTTTCATGATATGTGTATGGACTCGCTTGCCGAAGTTCAAAGCTTCTGAGGTAACAAATGCACTGAGGAGGCTGGACAAAAGTATACTGGTTCAAACTCATAGCCATCAGTCTCATTTGGAGAAAGAGTTCAAATGCCTCCTCTGCTTGCGCGTTCCGGGCATACCCTGAAATCATCATAGTCCAAGTTATGATGTCGCGGTTATGCATTTCTTCAAACACTTTCCGCGCAACCTCCAAATTTCCAGATTTGGCATAGCTGTCAACTAGATTACTCGCCACAAACACATCTGAATCAAAACCAACTTTAATAACTTGAGCACGGAGTTGTCTGCCTTCTTCCGCAGTTGCTAAGCTGGCACATACTCCGAGGATATTACCAAAACAAAACTGATCTGGTTCCATGCCTTCCTCCTGCATTTGACAAAGGATTTTCAAGGCATTCTCAAGATAGCCATGGCGTGCATACCCTGCAATCAATGTATTCCATGAAAACATATCTCGCACGTGCATTTTGTTGAACACTTTGAGCGAACTATCAAAATTTTCCCATTTGGCATACATTTCAACAAGGACACACCCCACAAACACATCCAACTCAAATCATTGCATGCACATGGACCTGCTTACCCAATTCTATATCTGATAAGAGAATGCATACCCTGATCGTATTGACAAAGGTGAAGTGATCAGGTTTTGTGCCCAGCCCTGATTGCAATTGGAGAAACAGTCGCAGGGCTTCTACACCAAAACCCTGCTGTGCATAACCCTTCATCATTAAATTCCAGGATATTATGTTTCGTTCATGCATTTTGTCAAACACTTGGCGTGCATTCATCACATTCCCTGTCTTGAAATACATTTGCATAAGCTCATTTCCTTTAGCTATATCAAACCCAAATCCAGTTCTAGCAATTTGGGTATTCGTCTTTGTTTTGTCCTCTGCAACGGCAGATGAAGAAAATCATATATTCCTTTTTTGGCATTGTTGTTCCAATTATAAAATTTAGTATTATTGTTATAATTATAATAGTTTTTTTACTATTTATTTTATTTTGACTTTTATTTTAACTATTTTAATAGGAAGAAATATACTTGCATTTTTCACAGTATTAATAATGTTTCTATCAATACAATATGGGTAATTTATGTTTCTATCAATACAATATGGGTAATCTTGTTAAAAATTTAAAAAGCCTTAAAACAAAATATGAAATGAGTTTGATTTTGTATGTGCTAACTAATAATGTTATAAATTCACTCCATACCTCTCAATATTGTCATAACTATATGTTTGATAAAACTTGCAAAATTGGAATCCTAATTTATGGTGTGAAATTCCCCATTCCTTAGCTATCATACCAAAGTTCATTAGCCCCCACTTCTCAACTAACCTTTACTAAAGGTTCACCAAAAACATATATTTAAAATGATTTTAAAGATTTTGATGCTCAAGCCCCCTTGGACATGACTACTTTGGAAATTGGAAATTGATGTAGTTTTGTGAAAGGTTTTGGTTTGAAATTTTGATTAAGGAAACATATCTATATGTACTAAGTTATTGAATTCCAACATTTTTCTTGATATAAGAGTTAAAATTGCTAACTTAAATGTTTAAGAAGATAAATGAAGAATTGGGTAGTGAAGTTATGTGTTAAAGGGATATATAATAATTGAATGCAATAATTTGTTTAATGAAGATGGAAGTGATTAATTGAATCGAGTTGTAATATTCTGATTTTTACCTATTGGAATTATGTTGATTAGATTATGTGTGTGTGTGTGTGTGTGTATGACGTTGACGTGGTCATTTTGCTTGGGTGTCTCGTCATGTGTACTAAATAAATGAACATCTCAAATAGTATTTTTCTTGTGTTGTAAAATTCTTCAGTGGGAGCCAAAGGCCCCTTAGAGAACATATAGTTGATCTTTCTACATACTTTACTGAGTTGATATATGTAATGAGGTTCCATTATGCTTTATTTAAAAAATAGATAAAATCCCATGCAATGGTTGCAAAGAGTAGAGAGGGCTACAATAAGACTAAGAGGGGAAATGAGAGGGTATTTCCTTTGGGAAAAAGTTGTTATGCCATGTGTCATGAGAAAACATTTCCACTACCTCAATCATGTGTGCTCCCAAATTAAGATCGATGATGTAAACTATGAAACACATGCTTTCACAAGAGATTTGGTGTATACGCCTTGATCTTACTTTGCAAAAGGTTCCTCCTCCTTTCCCTTATCTTATTCCTTCTTCTTTTCATTCCCTTCATTGCCATGGAGCTATCTTCCATATGTTGTAGTGAGAAAACACTTGGGTGAATGGCTTAAGACAGTCTTGTAGGAAAGCATGAGAGAAATAATGGTTGTAATGACCATAGAGACAAGGGAAGATAATGTTGCCATGTTCACATACTCATTTCAAGCGACCTTAACTCTTGTAGGACAATAAATTACTTGGATTTTCCCAAGGGAGAGTATCAATGATTTTTCTCAAGGTAGAGTATCGACAGAAGGGGAATTCTATAGGTTGCATTGCCATACCAAACCTTATAGAGGAACACCAAAAGGCTAGGATCTTTAGATGGAATAATATCTTGATGAATAAAGGATCCTCTTAGGTAATGTATTGGAAAAAGTGGATTTATTGACCCCACATTAGAGAGTGGTTGAAGAAGATGCCTAGGAGCTAGATTTAATGTTGGCTGAGGAATCTAGTTGTATCATGATAGGTGTTAAATCTAGCCAAGCATGTGACAGTACAAGTTGGGACGAGATGAGTGTTAGAGACTTGTAAGAAATTCTTTTTCCTTTGTTGCCTCATGGTTCGACTCAATGGCCATCGTGTATGCCTATCATTGGGTTGTAAGTTGCTCCTATGTGTTGCCTATCATGGTCCAACTCAAAGGTAGTGGCCACTGTGTATTCCTATCATTGGGTGGTGAGTTGCTCCTATGTAGTGAATGGAATGGATAGGTTTTGATAAAGATAATTAGTATTCTCTTGTATTTGCATAATTTTAATTTTTTTTGTGTGTGTTTTATTTCACATGTACAAGTGGAGATTATTTGATTGATATTCATGGAAAATATGTTAATAGATTTGAACAAGAATAAATGCTAGCCCATTGTTTATGCTATGAATTCTATTTATGCACATGTAGATGTTAGGTTTTCTTACACATCTAAATTTTTGCATGTAGTTGCATTAGAAATCTAGGATGAGCTATCAGAAGCTCCATATGGAATCATAATTATCATGAAAAATATAGATTGGAAATTGAAAATTTTGAAAGTAGCACACTTTCTCAATGGTGAGTATATAGAGGGTTTAGTAAACCACATAGCGATATCAAATTCAAGGCCTTTGGGCACAATTCTTAGAATTGAAAAAGTCTTACTTGTAGCACTAAAGGATTCTTAACAAAGTTCTAGAAGTTCATAGGTAGACCTTAATGACCAAAAGGTTGTCCATCCAGATATCATAGTTCCATAAGAAAAAAGATTTTACTAAAACCCTTGTAAAAGTTGAATGGGATTCATGCATCAAACCCATGGAAATGCAAACCTATATAACTTATATAGAGGCTAGGAGTTTAAACCCAAATGAGTCCAACTATTAAAATAAGAAAATTTGAGGAATATTCTCTAAGTACAGGATTGGCTAGCTAGATTTCCATGTGTGACTATCGAAGTGGAACTTCCACCCTAGCTATCACATGGGCTTAGTGTTATCCCACCATGTGCACTCCAAAATGACGTGTCCTAGCCTATTGTTTTAATTAGGCATTGAGGCAAGCATGTGAGTTAAGAGGGTTTACCCTCAACTAAGGTTGACTTGACTATTAGGGTATTGGGCCATCGATCAATTGGGATGTCCCTTGCCTTGAAGAAATTATGTCCAATTTGATACATTGATTCTTTGACCCAATACTTCGAATTCATAAGAGATAGAAATTAGGATATTCAATCATTCATGTGTCGGGAACTTAGATGAACTAAAAGATAAAGAATGTCCTTTCCCTCAATTTTGCTCGATCATGAGACACATCATCATTAGGCCATCATAACACAATGAGATTAACTTGATTGAGTTGATTTGATGTGTAGCATACCCAACCTTCTCTTTACTATTGTTGAGGTGACGGGGCACTCCAAAAACAACCCAATTACATAATATATGGATTCTAATGTGGAATTAATGCAATCTTAGGTAAACAATTCAATTTATGAACCTATAAATATGAATTCAAATTGTATAATGCAATTCATCTCACATAAAATGATTTATATAAGTGGAATCAAACTATAAATTAACCATTAATATATACATAGGTAAGAACAATAATGTTGCATACATATAAACAACCAATAAATACTTATCTTTTTTAAAATATTCACCAATTGGCTACAAACAAAGAACATTCCACCCAACCATATGCTCTTTATAACACATATTCTCTTTGTCACAAAGGCCACCCCCAAGTCGGGGATATGAATCCAAAAGGGTGAAATCCTACCAGTTGGCTCTAATTCCTCTGACTCAACACAATTCCCACAATTCTCAAGACATTTTCTCCCTACTACAATCCCAATSARCTAGCCCTTTTCCTCATYAGMTTGCACAAYASCAAKAATGTGATCCCTTTCTTTGCTAAATTGTCCCTTGGGTTATCCCACTCCCCTCTAGTGCTCCAACATAGGTTGGCTAGGGAATCTCTAYTATTGGGAACCAGGGAATTTCAACTATAAATTAAGTTCCTCTTATCTCAACAAACACCCATAARCTCGGTCATGTTTTCCTCATAATTTTATGGTTGTAAAACTATGGAAACTTAAGCATGAATAATAAAACCCAAAGGAATAAAGAACAACTAGCATACTAGCATGCCAAAAATCATAGATTATATTTGCATGGTAATAAGAGACCACGTGCCTTTTATGAGARCCTCATGTATCTCCCTTTTGGGAAACTAATCTCAAGGTAGATGAATGGTTCAATAATCATTAGCAAGGATTAAAAGRCTTAGAATCAAGTATGGGTAGCAATAAAATAATATTATTTCCTCTTATCCCCCCAAGCCCTCTTTCTTCCTTTCTCATGGCCTCATAGCCCCCTTTTGTTTCCTTCTTCGTTTACAACCATTAGTGTATTTACATCATATTTCAATGCACATATTTACAATGTCAATTTCCATTCTTACTTAGACCATATATGTTCAACTTATAGCCATTTTATCATTATGTATACATTCACAATCAAGGGATCAAAGTTGGGGCATTACACGATGACATTGACACGAGAAAAAAGAGAAGGTTGGACTATCGGGCTATCAAGTCAATTGTGTCATTAAACTACTTTGGGGTTTAACTTTATTGAGATTTGACCTAACTTGACCGGAATAGGGATGATGCCACCTTCTGTGGCACATCATATTGAGACATCTCATCTTTTGTGACATGTTGTCCACTTGACACTTCATCCATTGACATGTTGTCAACAATTTTTTTCCCTTCTATACTTCAAAAAAACTAAAGAGCTAGAAGTTGGGGTATCAATCCATTCTTGTGTCTTAAGAAATTTCATGCTTGATCATTTGACCCGATTAGTTTCTCAATAGAGAATCCCATCTCCATCAATATTGAGGTGTCAACCTATCTGGCCATCAGACCATTATGGATCCTC
>JASDQU011025968.1:4430-16135 GCA_032191745.1 Picea mariana
CACATCAACTTGGGTAATACAGAAAGTGAATAAAATGGGAATGGAGAAGGAAAATAAAAAAGCATAAATTTAGTAGAGACAATAAAGAGTATGCAAAGAGATGTGTTGAGATATAAATATGAGAATGAGAATATTAAGAAAACTTAGGACCAACATAATGGCTTCAACATCGAGCTATTGCAGAGTTTAGACATGATAGAGAAGAAGGTGGATAAGGATACATATTCAAGTAAGTCAAATGATCACATATCTCATGCCAAAAAGGAATAATATATAAGTGTTGGTAGACATCATCATCACTCACCAAGACACTCAATCATAAGAGAATAAAGAAGTCCAATTTTATCTCATGTCAGAAAGCATAAGAGGAGAACTAGAGTGGATGAAATACAAAGAGAGATGAGAAAGTTCAAACCTCCTACTTTTGAAGTTGAGCACAAGAAAGATGAGGATACAAAGTCTTGGTTGTTGGGGATGAGGAAGTATTTCCAATTGTACAATTATTCCTCTTGAGAAGAAGCTAGAGTTTCATTTTACTAGTTAAAGGGAAAAGCATCAATGTGGTGGGACCGACTCGTGCAAGTAAAGCACATTGAAGAGAAGAAGATAACTTGGAGGCATTTCAGAAATCATTTTTATAATAAATACATGTTCAAGCATTACTATGATAGGAAGATGAAGGATTTATTTGAACTCAATCTTGGGAGCATGACCATGGATGAGTATGAGAGAATATTCTTAGAGATGTGAAGTATATTGACTTCATCAAGGATGAGTAGGGATTCAAAGGTTTCTGAGTGGGATACCTTCAATATTCAGTGATAAGATACAATATGATGATTCCAAGACAATAAAGGAAGAAATAAGGAGATCCAAATTCCTTTATAATCAGCATAAAGGAGGATCAACTTTTCAGAGAGCTTGGGACGACAAGAAGTAAGATAATATGGAGTAGAGAAAGAAAGGGTATAAGCCTCCATTATTTAGAAATAGTTCATTGCGACACTTAACTCGGAATGAGTCCAGAATGTTAGAAACGTTGAGGAAAAGACCAAGATAGCGGCCTATTAAATGTTAGGGTTGTGAGAGAGATCACATGTATAGAGATTTCCCTCACAGAGGAGAAAGAGTGAAGACTTATCATTATGTACAACAGGTTGATACATTTAAATACATGGAGAGAAGTGTGCCAAGGATCTATGTAGCCCTGGACAACAAGAAAGATGAATTTCAATCTTATATGATTGAAGTGGAAGGTAAAATCAATGATTAACCTATAACTATTTTAATTGATTCAGGAGCTAGTCATAGTTATATAGATCCTAAGTTGGTGGAAATATTTCATTTGAAAAGAAGAAAACATGGGAAATATTGGCTAGTTCAATTAGCAACAAGAGCTAAAAGAAGAATCAATGAGTTGGTAAAGGATTGTCCAATGGACATGAATGAACTAAGCATAAAGACATATTTGAATATCATACCTTTGGGTTCATATGACTTCCTAATTGGTATGGATTGCTTGGTCAAGCATCATGATGTCCTAGATTCTTATAACAAGGAATTCACTTGTTTTTATGAGGAAGGGAACTTGAGAGAAATTCAGGGTATTCCAAGGGAAGTGTCTATCAAAGAGATTTAAACCTTGCAACTGAAAAGAAGCTTCAGGAAAGGATGTCAGTTTTATGTAGCCCATATGGAAGAGGAAACTAAGGATCAAGTGCCAATTATTTGAGATCATATAGTCTTGAAAGATTATGAGGATGTATTTAGAGAGATACCAAGGTTTTCACCATAGAGATATATTTATTTCTCCATTAATTTGATGCATGGAGCTTCCCTAGTCTCCAAGACTCCTTATCGAATGAGCACACCATAGTTGAAGGAATTGAAAATGCAACTTGAAGAACTTTTGCAGAAGGGGTATATACACCCAAGTGTGTTTCCTTGGAGTGCCCCCAATGATATTTTTGAAGAAGAAGGATGGAACCTTAAAGTTGTGCATTCATTTTAGATAGTTGAATAAGGTGATCGTGAAGAACAAGTATCCTTTGCCAAAGATAGATGATCTTTTTGATCAGTTGAAAGATGAAAAGATATTTTCCAAGATTTAACTCAGGTCAGACTATCATTAGGTAAGGATTAAATAAGAATATGTCAGCAAGACAACATTTAGAACAAGGTATGGCCATTCTAAGTTTACAATGGTGCCATTTGGATTGTCAAATGCACCAACTGTATTCATGTGTTTGATGAATGGTATTTTCATAAATTACTTGGATAATTTTTTCATTGTCTTCTTAGATGACATACTTATCTAATATAAGTCTGAACAATAGAATGGGCAATTCTTGATAATGGTGCTACAAGTATTTTTAGGGAGAATTAGTTGTATGCCAAGTTGAGCAAGTGCTCATTTTATTAGGGGAAAATACATTATTTGGGCCATATTATTTCAAAGAAAGGGATAACAATGGACCCTGAAAAGATAGAAGCAATTAGAGGATGGAAAACACCAACGAATGTCTCATAGGTGAGATCATTCATGGGACTTGCAAGTTATTACAAAAGATTTATTGAAGGATTTTCAAGGACTACACAACCAATCACTTAGTTGAAAAAGAAAGGTTTGAAGTTCGAATGGGTCTCTGGATGTGAAGAAAGTTTTCAAAACTTGAAAAAATTATTGACAAGTGCACGAATATTCAATATTGTTGATCCAAATGAAGATTTCATTGCGTGCATTGATTCCTGCGAGGAAGGGATTTGAGGAGTCCTTACCCAAAATGGGCATGTGATATGATATAAGTCAAGGAAGTTGAAAGAACATGAGAGACACTATGCCACGCATGATTTATAATTGGAAGCCATAGTTCATGATTTAAATATGTGGAGGCATTATCTTATGGGAAAAAAATTTGAGTTGAGGACATACCATAGTGGTCCGAAATATTTGTTTAGACGACCAACTTCAAATGCCATATAAATTAGATGGTTGGAATTACTTAGTGAGTATGACTTTGATATAACACTTATCAAAAGAAAAGAGAACAAGGTGGATGATGCACTCAACAAGAGGGTGCATGAGATGCATGCTACAACCGTTAGCATGTACGAATATGATTCGAAAGAAAAAATTCTAGAAGTTGTAAAATCATATCATCTTTATGTGCAAACAAAAGAAACATTACAACAAGGCAATTTTTAGTAGAAAATTGAAGAGTATGAGTTGAGAGAGGATGGAATCCTCATGTACATGGGTAGAGTATATGTGCGTGAATATCAAAATATGAAAAATATTGTACTAAGAGAAATGCATAATGTGTCTTATGTTTGGAACCCAAGTTACCATAAAATAATTCCAATTGTAAAGAGCCAATATTTTTGGCCAGGTATGAAGAAAGAGGTGGTTGATTAGATATCCAGTTGTCTTGAATGTCAGAAGCCAAATGTTGATCACAGACATCCATCTGTATTTCTACAACCAATTCCCATTCCGCAGTGGAAATGGGAATTTGTGACAATTGATTTTATCACCAAGATGCCCATAACAATGAAGAAACATGATTCCATCATGGTGGTGGTGGATAACATAACTAAAGTTGCTCATTTTATTCTAGTGAGGCTAACTCACAAGGCAACTAATATTATAGATATTTACATGAGATAAATTGTCAAGCCACATGGTGTACCTAAGAAAATTGTTTTTGATAGAGATCCCAAATTCACATCAAAATTCTAGAAGGTGTTGTTTAAAGGATTTGGGACAAATATGAATTTTAGCACAAGATATCACCCATAATCAAATGGGAAAATAGAGAGGGTCAATCAGGTGATTGAGGATATGTTGAGAATGTATGTGATGGATAAGCCATCAAAATGGGAAGATTGTCTACATTTAGTGGATTTTTCTTATAATAATGGGTATTGAGCATCTTTAAAGATCATCCCATTTGAAACATTATATGGAAGAAAGTGCAACACGCTAGTGAACTAGGAAAACCAAACAAATAGAGCAGTGGTTGGGTAGGAATTTCTCAAAGAAATGGAAGAGAAGATAGTGAAAATAAATAAGGATTTAAAGGTTGCACAAGACAAGAAGAAAAGTTATGCAAATAAAGGCAGAACACATAGAGAATTCAAAGTGGGTGAGCACGTCTTCTTGAAAGTGAAAGCTAAGAAGAGTTCACTTAAATTGGGAAGCTACCCAAAACTAGCATCACTATATTGTGAACCATTTGAAATCCTGGAGAGGATTGGTCTCGTTGCATACATGCTTGCACTGACGGCATCCATGTGCATTCATAAGGCATTCCATGCGTATTTGCTTAAAAAGTATGTTCCTAGTGCTAAGCATGTAATTCATTGGAATGTGATCCAGGTGGAGCAAGAGGGTGAATTCCAGGTCCTACCAGTGTGCATATTGAACATGAAGGTCAAGGTGCTCCAGAATCAATCCATAGAGCTGGTAAAAGTGCAGTGGACTTGCTACAGTCCTGAAGATGCCATGCGGAAGGCGTGCCCACATATTTTTTGGATACTTTTGAAGAAATTTGGTTGTACATGTGTATATAATGCATCGAGGATGGTGCATAAATAATGGGGAGGGGAATGTAATACCCCTAGGCTAAACCCCAAGTCGTAAATGCACATATTCTTTATAGGTTGGTGAGCCAGGATATTTTGGGCCATATTTCCTTTGTATATATGTTTTGAGGTCAGAGTGCCTGTGTGATTTAGGCTAGGGAGCCTATGAGTTGAAAGGCCAATGATCTTCAAGAATATAATATGTAATCACACTCAGATATATTAATAAAATACATCATTGTTGCATACCAAGTTAGACAAAAGATTATGGGGGGATAAGACTCCACGAGAGGGAAAGGGGGCTAGGACTTGAGAGGAAAAGGGGATAAGTCAAGGGGGATTAAGCCAAGGAATAAAATAATATTATTCTTAAGTCCTAATTCTTATGATATCATGTTATCCTAATTTCCTAAGTGGAGGCACAAATTACCAAGTGGGGGACAAAGTGGTTCTTCGAGTGTCAAGTGTCAAAAAGGGAACATGCATATATAATGTGGTGAATTTAGTGTAATTATTTCCAATCATTCACTCGTTCATTCCATGCTATCATTTGTACCATTCATGGGGGGAAGAGTGTGAGTTTTTGAATTTGTTGTTGCCCTATATATCCTTGGTGGTTTGGGTCAAAGAAGTAGGATTTCAGGCCTATGTAAGATTCTCTTTGGGGAAAGAGAATTGTTGGGAATAGGTTTTCCTGGGTGATGGCCTAGTGGGTGTTGTAACTATTAGAGAAACCTTGAGTTCCAAGGGCCACAAAACTCCAAGACTTCCTAGCCAACCAGATCATGAATCCCTAGAAGGGAAGTGGGACATCCAAAGGACTATTGAGCAAAGAATGGGTGCACTTCCTGGGGCGGGACAAGCTATGGGGAATGAGAGGTTATGAATGGGACTATTGTTGAAGTTGGTTCCCTTGGCCTTGTCCTGAATTTGGGTGTTGTTGGAAATTAGTTTGTCTTAGGTAGCCTTTACACTAGTGGATTCATAGCCCCAACTAGGGGGTGACCTGCTGCTGAGAATAAATGAACAATGGATTCTATGGCTATGAACATCTGAGGTATGCAGCTAGTCGATGATTTTAATTAAAATATAAGTGTTCTTTAATGTGTTATGACTATTTATGTGTTGTTTTTAATGTTAACTCTATTATGGTTTAATTGTACATATTTATGCATGGATTGTATGCTGCTAGAAATGCATATTTGTTGCATATTCAAGGCATGGTAATTAATAAATGATATCCGAGAAAAAAAATTGTGGCATGGCCTAGCTTGGAGGTTGGGAACATTATGTAACCCAACAGATAAAGAAATGGTTGGGATATAATTGCTTGGGGAAATGAAATATCATATAGTGAAAAAAAAAAAAAAAATTAAAGGTTGCACAAGATAGGCAAAAACATTATGCAAACAAAAGTAGAACACACAAAGAATTCAAAGTGGGAGATCATGTCTTAATGAATGTGAAATCTAAAAAGAGTTCACTTAAATTGGGAAGCTACCCAAAATTGGCAGYAATATATYGTGGACCATTTGAAATACTAGAGYGGATTGGTCATATTGCATACATGCTTGCACTTCYTGCATCCATGTGCATTCATAATGTATTCCATGTGTCTTTGCTTAAAAAATATGTTCCTGATGCTAATCATGTAATTGATTGGAATGTGATTAGTGTGCATATTGTACAAGAAGTTCAAGGTTCTCTAGAATCGAGCCATCGAAATGGTAAAGGTATAGTGAGTCTGCTATGATTTTTGAGGATGCAACATGGGAGCATTAAGATGCTTAGAGAAAAGAGTACTCGCATCTTTTTGGAGATTTTTGAAGAATTTTGATTGTACATGTGTATATAATGCACTGAGGACAATGCAAAAATAAGGGGGATGGGAATGTGATACCCCCAGGTTAAACTTTGAGTTGTAATTGTACATATGTTTTTTAAGTTGGTGAACCAAAATGTTTTGGACTGGAGTGCATGTGTATATATGTTTAGGCTAGAGTGACTGTATGATATTAGGCCCAAGAGCCTGTATGATGAAAGGACTGTGAGCCTAGCATTGTAAATAGTAATCACACTTGAAAATATTAATAAAATAAATCATTGTTGCATTCTAAGTCATATGAAAGAGTATGGGGGGATAAGACTCTATGAGAGGGAAATGGGGCTAGGACTTGAGAAAAGGGGCTAAGTCAAGGGGGCTTAAGCCAAAGGAATATAATAATATATTCCTAAAGTAATAAGTCTTATGATCTGATTTTATCCTAAGTTCCAAAGTTATGGAACAAATTACCAAGTGGAGGAAAAGGTAGTTCATTGAATGCCATGTGTCAAGATAGGAACAAGCAAATATAATGTTGGGTTTTAGTGGAAAATCCATTCCATTATGCCATTCCTTCCATAATTCTTACCATTTCTTGGAGAGGGTGAGAAGAAGAGCCACGATAACCTGGTATCATTGTAACCCTATAAATCCTTGGTGGTTTGGGCTTGAAGAAGCATGTTTTCAGGTCTGTGGACATTCTCCTTGAGTGAGAGAATTTTTGTGAATAAGTTTCCTCATGTGTTGGCCTGATGGGTGCCCATAACTCTTTGAGAGAAGTCTTGTGTTCCAAGTGCCATAGATATCTAAGACTTCTTACCAATATGTTGTTGAATCCCTGGAAGGGAAGTGGTCTAGTTGAATGACTATTGAGCAATGAAGGGATAAACTTCCTGGGGTGGGACAAGATGTGGGGAATGAGAGTCTATGAGGTGGAACCGCTACTAGAATCAATTACATCGGCATTTTCCTAAGTTGTGTGTTGTTGGACCTTAGTTTGGCTTAAGTAGCCTTTGCTCTAGTGGAGTCATAGCCCTAGCTCGGGGGTGACCTATTGTTGAGAGTGAATGGATAACAACGTCTATGGTTGTGAGGAACGTCTAAGATCTGCAACCGATTAGTGATTTTCATTAAAAGATAAGTGTTCTTTTATGTGTTTATAATGATTATTGTGTGGCTAATTATGTTAATTCTATTGTGGTATAACTATTTTAATTATGCATGAAATACATGCTTTTAGGATTGCATAACTCTATTCATATACAAAGCATATTAATTAATGATATGAAATTTCAAAAATTCATTATTTCACAAAAGTCAAGTTTTTTAGTGACATACACCCAAAAGTGAATCTAGGATGTCTTAAGATGTCTTGCAATTTAAAGATTAAACCCCCCTCCAAAAAAACTTAAAACACTTAACCTTTTCTTCCTTATATATCAATATAATTATTCCCTATATACCAATATAATTTAATATAAGTTATATTGAGTCGTTTGTTTTTTTAAATTTTATATAAAAATAAAATCAATAAAATAATAAGCTATCTTAATATTTTTATTATTAATAAATAATATTAATCATATCCATTTAATAATAAAAAATTTAAAATGTTATATATTTTTTAATTTACATAAATATCATTAACATTATTATTATCCAATTTAATAATAAACAATTTAATGTGATATATATATAACATTAGCCGTATTCATTATTGACATGATGTTTACTCATTATACAATATGTTATTTCTCATGATTTGTAAAAACATTGATATATGAACATTTTGGATATAATGAAAAATTGATATCATTTTCATATTATTAAAATGTTTTATATATTAATAATACTTAAAAATAAGTATAATTAATTTAGATTTATTTTAATTTTAAATATATTAAATATTAAGAAAACTAAATATTTCAAAAAATTAAAATGTATTAAAATTAATATTAATGTTATGAATAGACACTCTCATTCGAAGCTAGAGGAACACATAACATTATGAAACATTAATACATAAAGATTAATTTTATAATCTCTTCAATATTGAATTATAAAATACAATTATCATTCCTAAATATAATAATTATTAATATTTTTTTTTTAAATCATAGAACATATATAAACCATTATTAAATATTCATATTTATTTCTTTATATAAAAAATTTTAAAATACTTAATAATTATTTTTTCTTATATAAAACATTATTAAATATTCATATCTTTCCTCTATATAAAAATTTTAAATAATTATTTTTTTATTTTTCTATATAAAAATTTTAAATAATTTTTTTTTTTTCTCTACATAAAATTCTTAAATAATTAATTTTATTTATATTAAATTAGATATTTAAACATAATTAAAGTTTATCCATTATATGTTAATGACTTTGTTAGTAGAATATAAACTCTTTCTTTTACTTATCCACTTATCCAAAAATCATGATATCAAAGAACAACACAAACTTCCTTCCCGTAGAGTTATACATGTAAATACCTACATAGGGTTATCCTCTCCTCTATACCATTGTAGAATTACTTGTATTAAAAATACAATGTTATATATTTGTAAATTCATTTTCTTCATAAAAATTACTTTATAAGAAGACGGGATAAAAATAAACATAAACATAAAGGCATTATCATGTTCATGCATTATATTCATGATGCACATTTCTTATGGGTTAAAAAAATATTATGTTGATAATTATAAAGATTTTGAGCCACGTTTTATAAGTTGATTTGAATAATTGAATGAGAACGCATTTAAAAAAATTAAAGAAAAATTATTTTTATAAATATTTAATTTGTATAAAAAAATTATGATTCATCTTATTTTAAGGAGTTTTAAAATTATTTTTATAAATATTTAATTTGTATAAAAAAATTATGTTTCATCTTATTTAATGGTGTTTTAAGGAGTTTTTTTGTCATTTTTATCATAATTTATTATTCTCTTTACCCATTTTTGAAAATCATTTTCATTCAGTGATGTTGGATTGCACTAGAAATGGTTGGCATGCGTACCATCTTGTTTCTCCAATTGTATGAGAATAATTGCAGGAGAATAAGAGAGTGATCTACTTAACTTCATTATACAACCTATTTTTTCTAATATTTTATTTCTGAAATTAATGTTCTTTCACATTTTTTTCACACATGTTTACAGGGATAAGAATAATGAAGCAGATAGGCTATCTAAGGATGGAGTGGTGCTCAAAAATGGGATCTGGAAGATTATTGAGAACACCCTTGCGCACTCCTTTGAGTATGTTCATGCTCGTTGGTTCTAAGTTTCCTTTGCTTACTATTGAGCTATGTGAGCGATGTCTCTTCATGGAAAGACAAAATAAACTCCTTAAGGGAGATTGGCTAAACTCTCTTAGTGTATTAATATGGCTATATTATTTTGGAAATTTTGATCCGAATTGTATATCATGTTTCATTAATATAGATCCTAGTCTAGGCATATTTGAAAGAAAATGCTAGAATTGCGGGTGATAGTGTTTTAACTAAAGCTACAATCCTATAAAGACAATTTATGAATGCTCTCTCGACATCTACCATGGTAATTTTGTTTTGATAAACAAAATTACTAGATTTTTTACCATGGAAAAAGAAGAAGAAGAAAAATTCAACAAGATGATAGATTTCTTCCAACCCATCAATAAACCCCCTAAGTTTCTTAAGAAATATAAGATTAGAAAGTACCATTCCTTCAATATTTTCCCCAATCTTCCAATGAGCTTATAACCCTCTCCCATTCTTTCACGAAGAAGGATAACTCCTAGATTGTGCAATTCTACCAACCATGCCAATTCTAGTCTTTTGAGGGATTGTTGAGACCTCGAACATTTATGGAAGAATTTATCATTTTGACACTTTAGAGGGGGTTTTCTCACTCCAAGGACCCCTTTGATAGACTTTTGTTTACCTTGTTGTATTTCCCTCAATGCTTTCTCCTAGGCATGTTGTAAAAATTATTTCCTTCCCACTATGGATGAGGATGGTTCCTAAATAAGGTTCATACCTAACCCTAACCCCCTAACAGGCCCCCTATCAACTACTTCAATTTATCCCTTCTTAGGTCTCCATAGTTATCCGTAGGAAATTCTAACCTTTAGCCCACTATTTGAACTAGACCCATCCACAGAAAATTCACTCAACTAAGAGGAAATGACAAGGATACTTCCTTCTCAAAGTAAAGGAATTAAAATTTATTTCCCTAAATATTTAAAACAGTTTATCTACCCATTCCCCAACCCCCTACATTTATATCTATCATGAGAACCTTACACATGTGACTCTAGAGAAGATGGAAAAACCTCCCTTGTCTTGAAGTCCAGATTAAACTTTTCAATCGGGGGACAAAAATGAGATACATGCTCAAGTAACTTACCATGAGACTAGAGAACATACTCCTCCAAGACTAGAATGGAATCCATGTGTATTGGTACCCCTTCATTGACATGTGGAAGGTTTAGTGGCTACACCATTGCATGCTTTTGTTTCTCACCAATATTCATGATCCTTGGACTAAAGCCTAGACTTAGGGATTTGTTTTTTTCATTTATTTCCATTACTAAGGGTGCCTCTAGTCACTGAGCCAACACATCCTTAGATTTACCCTTATACGAAACTTCTTCTTTGAACCCCTATAGATTTTTTTTCCTTCAAATCTTCTAAGTAAAGGGAACGTAAATGGTTGAAAGCAATCTTCTACTACATGAAATCAAACACACAAAAAGGGAATCTTCATGTAATCAATAAGTTGAGTGTTAGATGAACTTCCAACTAGTATGATCTCCAAACTAGATGACAAACCCTCACTTACATACATCTCCACCAACAACCTAGCAACCATCCAATATGCACTAGACTTAAATGATATATCAATGTCCATAGTTTTCGCTAGAGAATTGTT
Organism: Picea mariana; assembly: GCA_032191745.1. NCBI lineage: Eukaryota > Viridiplantae > Streptophyta > Pinopsida > Pinales > Pinaceae > Picea > Picea mariana. Next base: position 15,768 of record JASDQU011025968.1, read on the forward strand.
GACTTCCTTAAATACCTTTGTTGACCATAATTTTAAGGGAAATCCAGGAAGATTTACTCAAATTGGAGTCTTCCTAACAACTTTAGATCTCAGTTTGAAACATGTTTTCTAGGCCTACAATGACAACTACATTTTCCCCTGATACCATCTACCACTTAAAAATTTATGTGAATCTTCTATAGAGTGAAACATTAAGCCAATCCCCACTTTGGTTAGCAAGTGAAAGATAGGGACATACCCTAGGACTGGAGTTCAAGCCTTTTGAATCCAATTATTAAAAATACGTTGCAAAATGTTTCTTTCATGAAACTTCCAAATCAGAGCCTTACTCGAGCATTCCAACACTTGTTCAATAGTTACATTTTCTC